>VXAX01002958.1:0-22613 GCA_013399835.1 Leptocoma aspasia | reverse complement strand
GCCCCGGGACGTTTCCGGGCCTCGGCCGGGCCTTTTGTTCGGCGCGGTGGCTCCCGCCGGCCGGGCGGGGTCTGTCATCTCTGCCCCTGGGCAGCCGGGTAGAGGCGCTTCCCGGCCGGGCAGGGTCGTCCTCCGCCCTCGCCCGGGCGGCCGTAGAAGCCGCAGCGAAGCGCCCGAGCGCCCCGGGGGCACCTGGAGCAGCTCCTGATGCTCCTGTGCCGGGCTGCAGGTCCTGCCCTGGGCTGCGCAGCCCTGATCTTCACCTGTGCCGTGGTGTGGCAGCCCCTCGGCCGGCGAGGTGCACCTGCCCTCCAGCCCTCCCCCGTGTGGAATCTCGGCGAGGGGGGGAGACGCCGCCGTCCCCTTCTCACCCTTGGCCTTGGGTTTGGTGGCAGGAGAGCTTCGACAGGGATCCTGCGGCGGCATCGCGCCTGGCGGGACCACGGGTATGTCAGGATGCAGAAAACTTGTGTACATAGGGGTACAAGACACGTTAGAAGGAAATGCATCCTCCCCTGTGGTCAGCGTTGGCCTTGTGGTATGTATTGTCAAATGGCTAAATGTGTCATCTGGGATGAGCGATCATACACTGGCTGAGCCTTCATGGCAGCGGGCTGGCAGCATCCTTCCCACTGCCCAGGGGTGGATGTGCACTATGTGAAGGGTGCGCTTAAGTCCTGTTTCCTCAGAGCTTTCCTTATCTCACACAGGTTGTAACAATCAGTAGGCGATGCTTGCTGCAAGAAATAAAACATTAAAAGTAACCTTTTGGATTTCCTTCTTTCACGGTTGTATTTAGGTACACTAAGTAGAATCTGGGTGGGTATATGTTCACACACAGAGTAGTCAAAAGGCAAAGGTGGCTTGTAGGACAACCTACCACGCCAGGCAATCTGACATCAAATGTAATACCAGTTTCTGCCTTTTTTAAAGGACAAAAAAATAGTTGTTCTGGAATAAGAACCACTAACTAAAACTCAGAGGCCATTAAACTCGGGATATTGGTTTATTGGTAAGCATGCCAGAAAACCAGACCTGTGTGTGGCCCATGAAGCTAGGACTTCATCTACCAAGGTAATATCAAAATCTACTATAATTTTTGTGTCTCATGGAAAATCTCCTTCATGTAATCTAATCAAAGTGGTGAGGTATTGGCAGAATCAGTGCCTTTCAACTGTCCTGCTGATTTTTGTCTTCTACTGTCAAGCTCCATTCAGGTGGCATGGAAAGGCTTGTCTCTGACTGCTACATCCACATCAAGAGTGATGGCTGATTATTTGAGTAATAACAGCTATGTCACTGAGTTGAGAACATCGAAATAGAAATGTCTAATTTTGTCTTCCATGTAAGAACATCTGAGTTTTCATAATATCACTTTCCAAAGCCTGATTACAAGCCCAGTCTTTACTCTTTTGACATGTGCATTGGTGCAAGGGGATGTGTAGAGCTGATCCCATTTCAAAGTGTATTCTGCTTCTTAATTACCACCTCCTTACTGTGAATCTTTTTATGAAAGTTTATGTGATGCCAGCTTGTAGCCTTGAATAACTTCTGAACATCAGGTGTGATGATTTTCTGGGGAAAAGAGTTTACATTCCCAGTTTGTATAGACACAGCACAGTAAGTGCTAAATGGTTGTAAGATCTAAACTAGCTGGTTTTCCCTCTTGCCCTTTTAGTACCGTGGTCACAGTTGTAGGTACAAGTAAAGGGCCATTGCCAAAGGGATGTTTGCAGATGACTGTCTTACCCTTTGTGGCTGTAAATGGACTAGTTAAAAACCAAGTGATTGAAATAAAGGCAGAGGTTAGAAAGCCAGACTGCCATTAGGGAATAATTGCTTCAGCTGCAGTATTTATTGTTGGACAGGTTACATGAGACTAGGATGGAGAACCCTCCTCTTGGTGGGACAGATCAAATGAGACTTGGTTAAGATGTTCCACATCTGTTAACAAACCAAATAAATAGGTCTTGGATTTGGAGCTTTTTGAAGGTGGGATTTATAGTCAGTGTTTCAGTTAAGGAAGGGATGAGGAGGGATGCTTTGCATCAAGCATTTCTCTCCTTTATTGGTCTCAGACATATGTTTAGACAGTCCCAGCTTCAAATTCTCCTCAGCCAGACCGATTACATAATTTGTGAATATGGAAGTGCTGGTTATTAAGCTCTGGACTTAGCACCGTATTTAGAAAATTGAATGACTTTTTAATGCAGATCTCTTGTGGCCTCTGAAGGTCACAGAGGTACCCTCAAAGTTTCAGTAACTAGGCTAAAATTCTCACAGATAAGTTCACTTTTGTCAGTGCTGGTGCTTGGAACCCCAGCGGTGAGGCTGTTAGATGTCCATGAAGGTACCCTTTAGAAAACCTTTACCTCTGTAACTCCTCTCAAGTACGTAAAGCCTGACAGGTATTTCAGATGAGGACTAAATTATGGTTTTGTGGGGATTCTGTTTGGTTTTGGTCGGGTTTTTTAATTGTTCTAACAGGTGTTCCTGAACTTCAGTTTCTTCTAGTGCTGAAATTAATGTGTGCAAATTTTAAAACAAACAAACAAGCCCCTAAACTAACCTTAAGCTGAATTCCTATTGGCACTGGTGATTTGTTTGGGGAGTACACAAAATATTCGGTGCATGTTTTTTCACATGAATAGGCCTTGGTAAAACCTAACAGACCCCTGGCAAATAGGAATTTAAGAGTTATATGAAGATGTAACATTAACTGAGGGAGAATGTAAGCATAATCCGTGTAATATGGGAAGGAATTACGTTTCTTTATTGCCTGTAAACTTTGCTTCTCAGTAGAAGATGAGGATCATTCATTTGTAGCTGCTAGGGAGGTCTTTTTAAAGAAATCCTAGAATATTCTGTTTTAGTGCTGAAATCTGGCGTTATATTTGTCTGCTGCTGTGTGTATTGGTTTTAACTCATATTTCAGTTGGTGTTCTTATTTTATTAGTTGTTCAAAATTAAGAAGTTATGAATAATAAAATAACATTTGAGTATTAAATAGCCCCCAATTGAAATACTAGCCTACTAGTAGATGGATATGCTCAGGATATTCCACCTTCACAATCCCAGAATGAGATTAGGTAGATAATTATTTTCCAGTATGATGGTGAATAAAAATTTAGATGTTGCTGCTTAGTCAGAATCTGCAGTGTTTTTTTCCCCTCTGTGTGCATGGAGGACAGGAGGGTTGATGCTTGAGTGCTGCTGTTTGGAATTACCTTCCTGCAAGCAGCCATTCCATTACTTTGTGGAAGCTAACTTCATAGTCATTTCAGCTGGACATTCTGCAAAGTCTGCTTTTCTGGACAGCCCAGTAACAGCTCTGAGAAGACTCTCCAGTTCTGGGGTTTTGTTTGTTTGTTTGTTTGTTGGTTTGTTTGTTTGTTTGAAAACTGGTTATCCCATGCTTGCAGTTTTAACAATAATGATAAAGTTTAGATGATGCAGAAAGAGTCTTTATAGTCTTTGTCTCTTTCCTCTTGCACTGCCATACTGTCTCATTCAGCTGCAAATTACTAATGACCATCAAATCCAAAGGTTTTTTTTCATTGAGACCACAAATGGACTCCTCAGAGTAGAAGCTAAATTGCTCTAAAGCAGTAAAAAAGACGTTGCTTTATTTTAGTGGAGGAGCCAATTGTTTGCTCAGTACTAGATAGTGTTGTAAAATGTTAATGAAGATGAGGTGTTTATTGATTTTATCAATTATCAGATCCACGCGTCTTGAGCTACTAATGCCAGCAAATGCCTAGTAACTGATTTCCCTCAGTGAGATGAACAAGTTACCTAGGTGATCTGAGGGTTTAAAACTGCAGTCTTTTGAGCATTTGTGTTCACCCTTTTGTTCATACCTTGCACTAAGTGATTCAACGTACCTTTCATAATGCATGTATGCACTTGTGAAGTGACAAATTCATATGCTGGCTTTCCCTGCGGGCCCGCTTGTCTTGTGTCTTTTTTGCCCACTTGTGTCTTGAGATGGTGTTAATTGCCATGTCTTTCTCTCTCTCTCCTTATTTTTGTCTCTTTTTTTGAAAACCACACTGATGCCTTTTCCTGCTTGAGACTAAAAGTGGGTTCATGAAGCTTTTACAGGTGGCTGTGTCAACTTTTGCCTAAGTGAATGGCTTCAAATAAAAGTTTCTGGTAGCAATGAAATACAGTTTTACAATTTTTAATTTTAATGGTTAACAGAAGCTTGGCTATATGTATTAGTGTGCTAGGGAGGAAGAAGAAATGTGCATTTAGATTTTTTTTTTAAATATCTGAAAATATATGTAAGTGGAGGAACGGAAATGTCACTCTGCTTGCTGTTATTACAAACTTCAGATTAATTTTTTACTCTTGTCTTCAGTGGGCAAAGCTAGGCTTGGCGCAGGAAGAAAACAAAGAAGAAAATGCATGCTGAGGAAATGCAATGCTTTAGTCCTGTCATTATAGGAATGTGCTATACCTGGCAGGTTGGAGGTTCAGCTTAAATGGCATTTCTTAACAGCCCTGCTTGAAGTCTCACCATTGAATAGCAGTTTGGTTGGGAGTGAGGCTTCTATTCCACATCTCAAGGGCCAGTACATTGGATGGGTACAGTTGTTGTGAACCTCAAGCTTATGATTCAGGGAGTGTTGTTCTTCCCGTCAGCGAAAGGCAAACTAAGTAGTCTCTCAGAAGTACATGCAACTTGAAATCAAAACAATGCACTTTCAGTATTTCTGTTGGCTTATACATTCATTACCTTATGCAAGCTGCATTTTTTGTAAGATCAATTTTCCTTTGCTCCAGTATATCTCTGTTCTGCCTTTACATACGAAGAAAGGCAACTTCTGAGAGAACTCTGGTGTTGGTATTCTGCTTCTCCCACAGGTCCCAATGGTTTTACCATATACATGCCAGGGAGCAAAAATAAGGGAGGCAAGAAGTCTGTGTAAATGGATGTATTTACTAGAAGAAAATCTGTGTAATAATACTAATATAATACATGTTAATAATGTACACTAAAACATTTTGGTTTAGGAAGTGCCAGAGAGAACTGAGTGGTTTCTTTTTTTCTTCCAGAAATTCCAGAAACATCCTGAAGGCTGGTTTACATTAAGCTTTCAGTTAATGTAATATCTGGCTTGCTGTGCATGGGTAATAAGCATTATACACATGCTTTTTACAAATACCATTTTTAGTTTTATTAAAAACTGGAAAATATGTATTTTTATACAGAGCCATAAGAATCTGAACATACTGTAATTTTTTGTTGCTTTTTCTAAGTGCATTGAATCTTCCACTTAAAATAGTAAGACAGAATCACAGTTGACATAATGGCATATCTGAGCTCTTGAAAGGAGTATTTTTAAGTATGTTTCAACATAGAGCAGCATTTTCATTTCTGTAAAATGCTGATGTTCTGATTCAGGTATACCCATGCCATTCTTGCTAGCTTGAAGAGCAACAGATCTTGAGGAAAAACTGAAGGAAAAATTCATTTATGTACAGTATAGTCTCTAAATTTAACTCCCTATTACTTAGGGATCATCACTAGCTACTTGGGGGATTTGGTATATTTAAACAGAGCTGCAGTGGATATAAAAGTATGTTTTGAGTAGAAGCAGTTTATGCAGGCAGGGCACAGAAGTCCCTGGAAATCCAACACTGAAGCTATCTTCTAATTGTTCTTACTCTTACTTTTTGCAGTTCTGTGAGCTGTCACTGCCTGTGTCATTCAGTGGCAACATCCTAGGAAGTGAATTCCTGTCTTTCTTCATTATCTGTACACCTCATGCATTGGCAGGTGAAGCCTCCCTGTCGCTGTGCGTGGGAACTGCACCATGGCAAACTGCTGCTGTCATGGATGCTTCTCAGATGGAGAGGCAAGAGCACATAACAGTGTAGAGGGCACCACATGGGCCTTGCTGGAGCGGGAGTCACTTGTAGTGGCCACCCTCAGCCTCTCTGCCCTGAGGGCTTTGAGGAGACACAGTGGCAGCTGAAGTTAGCAGAGAGGAAATGGAGCATGGAGCGGAAGCCAAGGGGAAGGAAGTAGCAGCATCCTTTCAACTTGGGGACAGCAAAGAAGCTGAATCCAATGAGGTGCACAATGCTTCCAGTTAGTTGTAGCTGCAGGACTGCTGAGAGCTGCTGTACTATGTGGTAGGTATAATACAATAACAGTGTTTAAAAGTAAAGGGGAGCTCACCTGGACAATCCATAAATGCTGAGATAAATAGGAGGTGGAAGTAGATAAAGTACTCCTGCTTTGTTAAAGAAAACAGAGCCCTTTCTTTGTGCATTGATTAACAGAAGTGATAGTGGTATTGGGTTCTTGTTTCATCCCACCTTTGTGATTGTCATTATTGAAACATGGTGTCTTTCATCCTTTATAAGCAAAGGCATATACTAACACAACAACAAGTATTTCTCAGGGGATTTTGTGAGACTTGCTAAGAAAACAGCACCAAATTAAGGTAAAAACTGCAATTGTACTGCTGCTGCAGGGAAATTAATGTACCAGCAGTTTTGTCCGGCCCTCTTGGTCTTCACCATACTGTGAAAAGTTGTGAAAGGTTTTAGATCCAAATATCTCATATCTCAGTCTGTACACTTGTGTATATCAAGTACTCCTCATGTGAGGGATATGCAGTTTGCATCCAGGATAGGAGGCATCTCATCTGACTTGGGTGTCTGCAGTCTTCAAGTGTCTGCATTGTAGTGAGTCGCCCATGGTCCTTCTACAGACAAGAAGATCTAATCTTCTCAGGTAATGGAGCCAAGTATCATTCCTGTCACTTGGAGTAAGCACATTTGGGTTGATGAATATCCACTGTGTGAATCTCCACTGATGAGCATGGCAGCCTACACAACACTATTTGAATTCCCATTTAGTCAGATGAATCCTCCCTCACTGTTGCATCCCTCCGTGTTGCCCTCTGGCTTGGCCTTGAGCTACTGAATATATACAGTGTAATAAACTGTGTGAAGGAACACACTCTTGGATTACCTGGCTGGGTTATGTGCTTTTCAAGACTCAAAACAAGAGTTATTGTCTATTTACATTTCTAAACCATTTGTCTTTGTAGCATTATACTAATGAACCTACCTGTTTCACTCCCAAGAGTAAATAAATGAAAAGTTTAGAAACAAGTAAGGATGCTTGTAGAGTTGTTTGGACTTGCCTGTATGTTTTTGCCATGTTTTTAATTAGCTTTGTATTCCCAGGGGTTGATTTATTCTGAATTAAGTTGCATCGTTACTCTCGTCTTTGTTTTCTCACACTGGCATTTGTGTAGCAGTGTGGTAAACCAGATCAAGGAAGTTACCCAACTGAAAACTCCTGTATGCATCTGTTCAGTCTTCACCTGGATAATTTCCCTGACTGGATTAATCAAAAATTACACAAATGCTATTGCTGGTGCAGCGGAAAGGGCTGGGAGGAGCTGGTAAGGGAAAACAAGGAATTCATGGCAGCAGTGCCAGTTGATGCAGGATTACATTTTTTTGTAGAACTAAAACATAAGACATAAGGCACAGCATTTAGAAAGGCAACTGTTCTAAAAGTTATTAAAGTTACTAAGTAAAGGAAAATGCTCTTATCTGGAAATATGATACCATCCCATTACTCAAAGTAAAAGCATAAAGAGTTTTTTGAAAAAACAATTTGCTTACAGTAGGAAAAAACCTGCATTATACAGTTAATACTGGCAGACCTGGACCTGTATGCTGGCAGATAATTTGAGGCACTTTCAGTTGCAACTGTCTCTTGTCAGAACAGGTTTTTGTCCCTGCCCAGGATTTCCAGTTTGTACCCTGCATGGAAGTTTAAACAGACTTCCATCCACAGTTTCAGCTCAAGTGTACTGTGACATATGCTGTGACGACTCAAGTGCTCACAAGTGTTTCTCCCAGTTGTAGGGCAAGAGGTGAGTTAGTACCTGAGTCATCTTTTCTCTGGGTGTTCTAAATGTCTTGAGAGGAAATTATATATTTTAGTTCATTTGAATGCTAAAGAAACATGGGGCCAGTACTGGCACTTACCATAGTCGTCTGGTAGAATAAGTTTTGCCAGCAAGTTGTCAGCATAGGATTTGACATGATTAGCACATCATGCCTGGTAGTGTCTGGTCACTTCTCTCTGATCTGTCTGCCAGCCAGAGTGATTCCCACCTTCCTTCAGCTAATTGCCTTATTTTCCTTAGCTACTGCACTTTTGCATTGATGTCTCCAAGATTAGAGTGTCAGCTGAGAGATAAGAACTTTTAACTCTTTATTCTACCCCTTCCTCCTTCTGTCCCTGTATTGGCCCCTTCATATCTTGAAAGGCTTGGTTTGTTTTTGCTGATGACAGGCAGGAAAGTGTGCTAGGGAGTGTTCATGGCCTTTTCTTATTTCTGTTTGCGCTGGGCGAGCATTGCTAGGGAAATAAATGTATCCAGGAGCTCTGGAGACAGGACTGATGATCTGCAAGGGGTGAGGTGGACAAGGGCAGGAGCACACCACTGGGCAGGAGGGGATAAACTTGTCCAGGCTTGGCATAGTGTTTGCAGAATGGGAGCCATCAGCTCAAGATGGGAGCTTCCTATACTTCTCTCTGCATTGTGGTCCTGGCAAGTTTTGAAACCTGCTGAGTAGTATGCTGACCTGGACAAATATTACAGTAGTTTAAAAAGGCTGCTTAAGGTAATAACATTGACAGACACAGTGAAGCACAACGATAGACTTGCTCTTTTATCTTTATTGCTATTACCTAGAATATTCTTAGAATATTCACAGTTTATTTCAGCATTTGAAGTCTTGCCAAATAACTTAAGCTTGGGCCAGTCTCTAGGTTCACAATGTGTGATTTACAGGACCCAGGAGCACATGTTTGAAATGAGGACTGTATTTTTGTTGTTTGTGGTGAACCTGTGTGTGGGGGCTGTTACATTTTCCCTACCATAAAAATCTTAATTTGAAGACACAAATTTTCTTCAAAAGTTAACTATCCTATAAGAACAAAGGAATTTTTATTTACTCTTTAGTATTCTGCTAGTTAAAACTTTTTAGAGAGAACTATGGCATTAAACTTAGTCAATGTAAATATTGTTGTTAGCATATTAAATGAAAATTAAATATACAGTTGCTTCAAGCAGCCTGAAGCAGTAGGAGCTAGAACTTAAAATGGGATGAATTTCAAATTTGCTTATTGCTGTAAGCTATAACTGCAGTGGGCTTTAGAATATTAAATTAGTAAAAGTGCTTTAAAAATCAGTTGTTGAAGGAAGAGAATTTGCCATACTAAAGTTGCTGTTGAAAACCATTAGTTTTTCCAGACATTTGATAAGGCTATCCTTCTTAAGGTCGGATATGAATACTTACCTATTCTATGAAGCTTTACCTCAGCAAAAACTACTTGCCATTCTTTAGCTATGTTCAGAATCTTGGTGAAGATGTTGTTTTAATTAGGAATTTTACCTGTATGTAATCTTTCAGTGAATCTTGGAGGGGTTATTCCATTTGTTTGGGGTTTTTTTAAGGCATGGTTTACTATTGCTGCATAAAGCGCTGAGTGAGCCCTCTCAGCAGATTTGTCATTAGAGAGGGAGTCAGAGTAGTATCATCTCTCAAGATGTTCTATGCATGGAAAAATAGCCTTAAGTTTTGAGGGGTGAGGGTCTAAGCAAACAGAGTAGAGCAGTTTTTGTGGTGTGCTGCTAGAAAGGTATTGGTTATTCCCGTGTGCGAGTTAATGCATGCTTTAACGTGTACTTCCATTTTTCTGTGGTTAAAAAAAAAAATTTAAAAATGTGTATAAGCTCTCAAGATGTAACTTGCTAATAAGTGATAAACCTGTAGGTTCCTTCAAAGTGGTAGAGAATCTTTGCTTACCATAGATGATTGCACATAAACAAAGATGCCTTTTAATATCTGATGCATTTGAGGATCAAGTCTTGCATCAGTTAGCTGCTCTGGGTAATCAAATGTCATCTTCCCTTACCCCTAGCCTGATTGCATGGGGGAAGATATTCAAGCTTAAATTCTTATGGCCAAGCTCTCTCAGGTACTCTGTGTGCCTGTGCCTATGGTGATGTTAGCATTTCCAAGAAGGAATATATTGAATGGGAGGAAAAGTAAATGCACAGCACTGTTTCCTTACCATGATGCTGACATGGGGCAGAAAATCTCATGGCCTCACTGTAACTTCATGCCATTCTGTCTACTGCTGTAAAAGTTAACAGCTAGTAAGGATATACTCGAAACAGTCCATCCTGGCAGAGCCTTGGTGCATCTAGGGGCTGGCTATAAACAAATGGTATCTGACATTACTGGGTTGCAGGACGTTGCTTACTTTCTGGTGTGTCTGTGTGGAGATAGTAAAATGCAGCCTTCATTAGTCCAAATGTTAAAATTCAGAAGAGCTTTTAACAGCCCAAGGGCTTTGAAGGCGATGGGTATGTTTGCCAAAAAGAACAGTACTTTCTCTTGCTGAGTTTAATCTTTTATTTTTACAGCTTCTTGAGTGTATAATAAAAGCTCAAATTAATAAAAGAGTGTATCTTCCTTGGAAAAGAAAGGCTTGTTGCTTGTTCTCTAGTCACAGAATGAGGAGGATATGTCTGTTGTGCATAAAATAAGGTCAGGAGTAAAGAGAAAGTGCAATGACCATGACGATGCACTGTCTAGGTCAGGGCTGGGAAGTAAATCAAGCCCACACAAGAGTTTGTTCTTAATTCATGCCATTTTTACTTCAGTGGTTAGGGAACTTTTAATGAATTAAATGACACTTAGTAATGAAGCTTCTGCTTGGACCCTTGTGAAATAATGTTCAGATTTATTCCGCCTCTTCTTGCAGTTCCATGCTTTTCTTTGTCACACTTGCATGAGTGTAAAGGGTAAAGCCAGAAAGTTGCCTGGCAGTGGGCAGCACGGTGGTGTGTCAGCAGTCTGGGCTTGTTTTCAGCCTTCTGGGAAGGCAGAGAGCCCCCACCTGTTACACTGATGTTTAAATCTGAAGGGGTTTTTTTTGTGTACACAGCAACTTGTCCTCAAAATTAATGGCAAGCTTTGTTTCTGAATATATGTATGTAAAGAAACTAAGAAGATTTTTAAAAAGAGGGCAAAATAAAAAGTATAAAGGTGATAGGAAGGCATGAAAGTTTGTATATAGGAAATGAAGTTTGAATGAATTCCAGCTACAACTACTAAGATCCTTCTTCCTTTTCTTCTTGCACTTTTCTTCACCTTTCCTTTCCTTCTGAGTTGAGCTTAATTTTTAAATTTATTTCATTTTGACAGAAGATAACCTGCATTTTAAAACAGTCTTGTAAACAAATTTGTATTTCAAGCATACTCACAAAACTTGACATTGCAGGTAACATCAGAATCTTATTTCATGCTCTGAAGCAGCAGGAGGATAAAACACCTCAAATTCAAGGTGCTTTTAAAGAATCAATCATTGTCTGTAATTACAACACAGAAGATATCATAGGAAGCAATTATTTTAATTCAGAGAGTGAGACGACACTGATAAATGTTGATTTCAGGAATTTTGCTGATAACCAATTGCATTTTTCAATGTTCTTCATGCTTACAGTATAGTATTTAGCTTAACATTTTTGTTACTTTAAACCCAAACTGATGACCTGTGATTTTTATGAGGTAGCTCTGTATTCACTGGACCTTGCCTGAGGGCGAAATAAAAAACTATGTGGTTTATACCACCTTAAAAAAATAGGGAAAAAGAATATAACTTAATAGTAAGTTCAATGATCCCTTTCCTTGTCATGAATTATTCACATATTAGTGTGATTGGCTTTGTTTGGGGTTTTTAAGCCTTGTAAAGAGGAAAACAATTATGAGCATAATAATTAGTATTGCTATAATACCTAGTTATCTTCACACCTTAGTTTATCTCAGTTTGTCTTAATTACCAGGTTTCTGAGACAAAAATTGCGAGTCAGTAGGATTAGTTTCTCTGAATGACTCTTGAAAAACGATGTATTTGATTGTTGGAATCCTGTCTTCTTATTTCTGCTAAGAAACTGGGATGGCTGCAGTTGGTTGGAGACCTCAGCATTCATATGTGCAGATGTGCACATATGCTTGTCTTGTGAGGCCATATGGTATGAATCAAAGCTTACCTCACAGTAGTAAAACTGTAATGCATTTTCCACCATTTTCAGTTATGTGTTCATGGCATGATACTCTGTACTTTGAACAACTTACAGAGATTGTCCTTTGTAAATGGTCATTATTCTGTGAAATTAATGTGTTCTTCAGGATACTTAGCTTCAATTTTGTCCTTGAATTGCTGTGGATATTTCACTAACACCAGAAGTTGTGTCATCTTTTCTGTTCACTGGCTTTGTTCAAAGCAGTCTGGCTTGCAAATGTATACAGATGTGTTTGTTCCTTCTTGTTCATGGCAGGTAGATTTGCAACAAACCCTTGCTAGCAGATAGAAATCATGTGAACTAATTGAGTGTATGAGTATTTGTACTCCCTTGTTCAGGATTTTTAAACAATCTGAGATTTATAGTTAAACATTTCTGGTTCCTGGTTGTTGGGGTTTTTTTTCCTGCAGTTCTCATGGTATCTCATACTATTATTGGGAGTTCTTAGAAGTTTCCAACTTTATCAGAAGAAGTTCATTTTAGTATTAGACTTTTAGGACTTTTATGTAAAACTATATCACTTAGAATTTTTTCTCTCATTCTAGTAGCTCAAGACAATTCAGCCTTTAGATTGTGATAGTGCCTTTGATACTATCAAAAATTATCCTTTATAGACACACAAATGCACTTAGCATTAAAATGGAGAGCTGACCTACTGTTTATATTTTTATCTGTATCAAGGTAAATAGGGTGGTTAAGATACCCTAAATATTGACCAGATGCTGAATCAGATTTCTTACTCTGTAAATGACATTACTGAAAATCAGTACTGGCAGATTTTCCTCTTTGGTAGTCATAGTAGGTCCTTGGGTTCTAACTGTTCCTATATACTTGTTTGTAACTGATATGCTGTCATTTTTTTCTTATCAGGAATATAAAACAACAAAAAGAATGATACATGTTTAGCTAACATGATGTGTCGTGTACATTGATTTTTTTTTTTAATGGTTTGTAAGCACTCCAAGCCATCCCTTTAGAATATGTCAGTTGAATCTTCTGCCATACTTGTAATTTTTGACAACAGGACTTCAGTCGTCAGCAGCTCTGGTGTAGATAATCACCTTGTGGAGTGGCCACTAATTTCTTCACATAGTCACGATGACCTTGACTTTCAGAGGAGATGAACTTGTGTTGTCCTCAGTGTGCTGCTGTGTTGTCTTAGAGCAAGGAGCATGCTCAGGCCAAAGTATGAAGGAGATGAATAGTTCATCAGGGAGTTTTGCTAAGAGTTGCTCAGTTATTTCCTGATTCTTTTTTTCTGGAAGCTGTCCAGACACATCATTGTGTCGATTCTGGAGACATTTTTTGCATTGTCAGGTTCACTTGAACTTGCCTCTGACCTGTGTTTCCAACTCTGCATTGCAGGAGTTGTCTTACCTGGATATTTACTCAAAGAATCGTACAATCATTTAGAAAAGATCTTTAAGATCACCTAGTACAACAGTCCATCACTAAACCATGCAAAGTCCATCACTAAACCATGTCCTTAAATGTCACATCTACATCTCAGAAAGGAGTTAGTTATGTTCCTTCTAATAACCGTGAGTCCCTGACAACTTGGCAGTGTTTCAAATTGTTGTTCCAGTTGGTTGAAATACAACTGCATTTTAGCTTCTGAAGGACTCTAATCCATGTGTTTGGTTGCTTTCCCAGATTCTTAATCCCCATCAGAAGAGATTGAGAAGAATTTGGTTGCTCAGTACTTCCTGATGCTCAGTGTGAGAGATGCTCCATGTGTAGGTGGAATGAGGCATTTTGCTGACCTTCAGTACCACAGAGGGATGTGCAGAGATGAGGCTGTAGTGAGTGCTGTGTTTCTTTGTTGTTCATACTTCAGGGAAGCTTGGTTAGCATGACAGCTGTGGCAATATCTCATGGCTACCAACTGCTGTGGTGTTGTCCAGTCCTTTGTGTTCTTGACATGTTGCATCCAGACTTAGAAGGTCTGTTGTGTTGGCTTTCTGTCAACTGGAATCTGAGGATCCTAAACTGCAGCTTCTTCAGTGTGGGCTGGTGTGGCTGAACGTAGAGCAGTGAGCATGCTGTGCTCCTGTTCTTCAACCTCATCCACGCCTCACTGCTGCTGCTTTTTGGAAAAAGCATCCAGATTGTATGGATCTGTGCAATAATCAAAATAAAAGGATGATTCTTATGGACATTTTGTGAACTCATTGGGGAAAATGAAGAAACATTCATCTTACTGGCTCCTGTTCAGAAGAATGGTGGCTGCTGTGCAGTTGTTTTCGCCTTGCTGCGTGAGCTTGGAACAAATGCCTCATTGTTTTGCTCTCAGTACTTGGAGATTCTGGGCTTTCACTGCTTACCACTGTTGTGACTTCTTGCTTGGCTGTTAGATATCTTTAGATAGCAGTAGTGCATGAGGGCCCCAGCTTGTGACTGGGGTTCTGCTGGGGCTGTAATCTGTCAAGGTGTTGTGGCTTCTAATGTTTTCCATTGCCAGGGAGCTAAATACTAGAAGTTCTGCTTTGTGACCCCTTCTAACGCTGAAAGCTGTGCAGGAGAGAAAAGCAAGTAATGGAGAAACAGGAAACAAGTTCATCTGAAAATGCAGATAGTTGAAAGAGGTAAACACAATAGAAAACATGAAAGGTATTTACTGGTGTCTTACTGGCTTTGGCTGCTTGTTCTAAGCTGGTAAGTGAAGAAGGTGTCCACCCTTATTTGCGAAAGGCTGGCATGCTTGGGAGTGCTTCAGAGCTGCTGTCCTGCAGTACTGAGTATGAGCTGGAGGGTAGTTTACTGTTTACTAGTTCATGTTGACAGCTTGGACTTGATGGAAGTGGATACTAACAGAGGAAGTAAACTTAGTGCAAGGTTATGAAATAATGGGGTATCATTTTATCTATCTTTAAATGCTAACTTCTTTTTTCAATTTTCACTGGGTCTCTCTTTGAGAGAGGGTTTGTGTTGCCCAGATGTAGTGGCAGGAAATTTGTATGATGGAATAGCTTTTCTCAATAGGTGTGGAAAAGATGAGTTTATGGGAAAAAGGGCATTTGCTTGAAGAACTATAAACATAAGCATTTCTTTTTCTTACTGGTGCAAAACCTATTCTAGATATTCTGGTCAAAGACAGTATCTGATTGCTGTGTGGCACTTGCTCAGCAGGTCTTGAAATGCAGACTTTGTCTCTGAGCTAAATTTGCTGTGGCTGGGTTTTAGTGCCATACTTGATCTTTACTTTCTGAGCACATTTAACAAGAAACCAGTGTGTTGTGTGCTTGAATACTGCCTCAAACTGCTACTTTTTAATAACAGTACTCAAGGCTTTATGATCTTGTTTGTCCTTTTCACCAAGTAGTCATTGGCTCTGTCCTTGTCCCTTGTCCATACATATTTTCTCCCTCTAAGAAATCATACTGCTCTTCACCCTTATCCATCAGTTCTATGTAGGTCATGTCTGATTCTACATATTCTCTTAATTTTGATTTCTCTGTCTGTCTGGTCTCAACCAGCTCCTGGCTACACCATAATTTATTGCAAGTGACAGATATGAAGGAGGAGGTCCTCTGCTGTATCATATCTCTGACTATTGTACTTATAGCAAATGATGGTGCTGTGACATTCCGCTGCTTGGGTGTTTTAAAAAAGCTCCAATGTGGGGGAACTGACATGCTCTGCAAATTGTAAAACCCAAAGGAGTTTAAAATAACAGCTGCCAAACAGCTTTAACTCCTTAGTTTCTTTCTTGGTTTATATTGTGAGTGAGCAATAAAGTTCAGGGTTTTTTTAATGAAAAAAATTGACCTTATTGTCAACTGTAGAGAATCAGATGCTGACTTTTTATTGTGTGATTCTTTAAAGAATTAAAACATGATAGCAAGGGTGTTAATCTAGCAAATGTCTTCTGGTCATGTTTTAAACCCAGCTTGAACAGATATGGATGTTTTTAATAGAAAAACAGATATTTAATTCCAAGAAATATACAGGTTTTATGCCAGAATAAATGCAATTTGTGATTTCTGGTTAATTTTTATTATTATTATTTTAGAATTATATCCTTGGGGGCCATTTGCAGACTTTGGAACACTTAATAACTTCTGCTAATAGTCTCGAGATTTTGTGTATTACATAAACTTCAGATTTCCTTGCTAGTCATCTGTGTTTATTTGACTTTCTGAGAGCTATTATAGGCACCAGCAATAGCCTGTACTTGATTCTTGGATTACTGATTTTTTATTTTTTAACTTTTTTTCCCCACTGCTTTGATCTCCTAAGTCTACTTTGTCTGCTTTGCTCTCAGCCTGGAGCAGGATAATTGTTACCTCCTGAACATGGAAAGCAAACATTTGCGAGCTGAAAGTAAAGGGAGGCTTTCTCATTTCTCCTTTCTGGTGTGCAGACTTGACTGCATGTTGTTTTCAGAGTGAGTAGCTTGGTCTGCATGGTTGCAGTTGGTGCTTGTTTGTATGTAGAACAGAAGTGGGGACTAGGTGAAATTCCTTGGTATTATGTTGTGGATCATACCAAATGGCCCTTCTGCCCTCTGATCTGTGACTGTCATACTGCAGAAATTACAGGTGGTGTGCAAGATGTGCCCACAACTCGCTTTGTAGGGGAAGATAATGCAGTGCAGCAATATGTTAACTTCTGTGTTTGATTAAAAATGTCTGGAGTGCAGTTCTGAATATGAATCATGAACCCTATGAAAGTGTAGGAGTATGGTACTGGAACAGACTGGATTTTCATCTCTTTAGCAAGTACCTTGTAAGCATTTTTTGAATCTCACTGACCTCATCTTAAAACTGAGTTCTGCTTGACTTCACCATTATGAGTCAGAGGATGTTACCAAGCATTTCATTATCATTAGTAATATTTTGCAAATTTTTCAATATTTATCTGCCAGAGCAGCTGAAATATTAAAGTCCATGAAATAATGGTATCTTGCTGGCCTTTACTGCCATGTGCATAGACAGGGTTGTAACCCAACAGCTTGATCCCTCTAGTTGAGTTCAGTGAAAGTTGCAGTTGCACAAATACCCATTTAAAGAAAAAAAAAAGAGGTAAATTTAAAGCTTTACAAACTAAAGATTGGGCACATGGGGTTCATTACCAACAGAGATGCTGTTGAAAGAAAACACTTAGCAGTACAGAACCACAAGTGTTCAGAAAAGAAACCAATTAATTTTTATTCAGGTGGTAAGGTAATTAGAACCTGATAATCATATTTTCCGTCTCTAGTATTATCCAAATGAATGTAGCATGCACGTGGTCCTATTTCTTAGAAAAATAATATTTTAGACCACCTTGGAAAATTGGAAAAGAGAGAAGCTTGCAGTCATGAAGATTTTATCAGTTTCTCTGACAAAGTTGTTTTTTCAACTTGTACATACCTCAGTACAATTGCTCTGACTTTAATTTTGGTAAATTAATATTGAGATAATTCGAAGGAGGGAAATAAGGATGGGTATTATCCATCAAATTGGGGAAAGGTAAGCATTGAAATAGTGTGGAGATAGGATCACATAATGGTTGAGTTTGGGAGGTACCTCTAGTCCAATCTCCCTGCTTAGCCAGGGCCATCTAGAGCTGGTGGCCCAGGACTATTTCCAGGTAGCTTTTGAGTATCTCCGTGGATGGAGACTCCACAACCTCCCTGGGCAGCCTGTGGCAGTCACCCTCACAATGAAAAAGTGTTTCTTGATGTTCAGAGGGAACCTCCTTTATTTCAGTTGTGCCCACTGCCTCTGTTCCGTCACTGAGCACCACTGAATGTGCCTGACTCCATCATCTTTCCAGTGAAGTAGGGAGTGAGAAAAAACGGTGACATATGGTAATAGCATGATTATGCCACATTCAAAGCTGGTTTTTCGAGTTGTACTTGGCTTGAAAGTACTGCTACTGTTAAGACCAGCAAGAGTGGAAAGAATTCTGTGCTTGAGAAAATTGTCAAACTTTTACTAATTATTTTTTCAGTAGAAGGATACCTGTCTGGGAAATCAAGCCTTGCTTATTTCCTCAAAATTAATTCCATACCACAGCGAAGAAGTATACAGGATACCAGGTTATTTTGAGTAGAGTTGTATTGCTTTCATAGCATTTGTTGTTAAAATATGAACAGGAATGATTCCAGGTGAACTGCCAGAAATTTTGGATGTTTTACCTTTGTCTGTGGCCTCAGGAACACTGATTTCACACTTCATCTGTCTATTCAGTGCTCTGACTATGTAGAATTCAATATATTCTGAGCTGTGGTAGTGCCCTGCTTGTATGCTTTTAGTGCCATATGTGTTGACATCTATATTTTATTTGATAAGCAGTTTTATAACATATTCCTTGTACTATTTCTTCCTTACATTTAAAATATTACCTATTTTCATTTCAGATCTAGCATAGTCAGCTTTGGATGTTGCAGCAGTTACTGCAAGATCCCCATTCCACAGTTGGGATAACTCCAGTTGGATTTCACCAAAACCACTGAGCAGTGTTGGTGCACGGAGTCACTGCCTGGCTGCACAGACAGGGATGAGGTGTGCTCATGGAACACTGCAGTCCTTCAGCTGGAGGAATAATAATACTCACATGAGGGATGGTGCTAGGCAGCTTGAGCATGAGCAACTTCTGCTGCTGCTGTTTGTGGTCACACTGCTTCATGCACCTTTGGTACCTGCAGTGAGCAGCTGTTCTAGCAGTATTTGATCCCAATCAAAAAGCAGTCTTCCTCTTTCGCTTAATCAGAGGCAAATGTTATTTACCTATACAGAAAATGGTTGTCATAGCTAGCCTGTGCTCACAGCTTGGTGAAGCCATTTGGGAATGTTTTTATTGTCTAGCTATCAGTTTGTGCCACCTGGCACAGCTCCATTACATTCAATTTTTTCCTCTTTTCCCAGAAAGTAGGAAATAGACACATCAGGCCCTGAATACTCATCTAAACATCACTGTGTGATGATTTCAGATAATAAATGAATTATTAAATGTTATGTTTTGTTTGTATAATGTTCATTCCTACCTAGCTTTTGAACTACACATGAACTTGCTCAATCATGCATTTTTTTTCCTTGTGGCATAATAAACTTATTAACTAGTTTTTGTCTAGTACAGATTGCTGTATTCTTTTTTGAATTTCAGCTTTCTGTGACCTAACACTTAATCCCAGTACTTCTAAAACTCTCAAGGAAGGGAAAGAAAAAAAAAAAAAAAAGAGGGCATAGGGAGGGCTTGGGGAAGATTTCTTGGATATTTCTTACTCAAGCTGGTTGTTTGAAGGCCAGACTGCCATCCCCAGGTTAATCCATAGGACCTGCTGCCCTACCTTGCTTGAATTACATTTCAGTGTTGGGATTGGTTGTTTGTGTTTCTTGGCAGTTTGTTTTGTTAGGGAAATTGTCTGTCATTTTATACTGCTTTTGCGCTTTATTTGTAAGAGGTGGGAAATGGCTGTTGCTAAGAACATTCAGGACTGGTTTAGTTGTTTTCTACAAAGCTGAGATTTTGATAGATAGACTGTTGCAAAAGCTATTTTGGATCTTTTTTCTCTAACATGTTAACATTGCACATGAGCTTCTGTTAGCATTGAGTGGGGTAATAGTGTTGTTCCTCTTCAGATTATGTCCCCAAACCTGTAGTAACAAAGCTGTTAGTAGTGTTTCAGAAGGATCTTGCTTTACATTTGCCATTGTAAAAGTGTTTCTGTGTGACCAAACACAGTAGCATGTGAACAGATGCTGAATATTTATATTAGTAGGTTTTCATTCACCTTTCTAATAATAACATTTATAAAGCTTTGATTTTTATGAGAGTCTTCACAAAATGAAACAACTATATTACATTATAAATTTGCCTATTTAGGGACCAGTAACATTAATTTCTAAGTTGGAGGCTTACCAGCTCTTAGTTACAGAGGAAGAAACAGATACAAGAGTGTTGGTCAATCACAGGTTATTTTATAAGACACCAGATAAACGTAAACAGTGATTCTCTGCAGATACAGAAAGGACCTGTTTAAGGAAGGAACAGCATTTTACAGTTTGGCCTTGAGAAAAGCATGCAGGTAAAAGAAGTAGCCATTGAGGAGTGGGGTTCTGGCAGGCAGCCAGTTGTGTGGGTGTGGAAGATAAGTAATTACCTCTTTTAAGACAGAACTTGAAAATATTGACTTTTTATGATGCACGTTTCTTCTGGTAACAGAGGCCTAAATCTGACTACCCACAAAATTCCTTTATGTTCTTTATTCTAATTTAAAACGCTCCTACTAAGAACAAGTGAGAAGAATAGAAACACAAAAAAAGGCAATAGTACAGTGAAGGTCCAGCGAAAATATTATCCTTTGTTTTTAGTTTTTGCTTTTCAGTGGAATGCAAGAAAAACCCCTGTTCTAAAAATGGCCTGAGGTGACTCGGTATTTAAATTATAAACTAAAGTCAACACAAGAAGTGGAAAAAGTGACTCTCTAATTTCTTGAGATATGCAGTTTCTTTTGTACTTATGTTGCAGTTAGGAATTGTATGTTAGTATTCCTTGATAATTTTTATACAGATTACTATTTTCAAAGTAGTTTGTTTCATTCTTGCTGCAAAATAACTTGCACTCAATTGAAAGTAGTTTTATTCTCAGTGAACATGGAAAGTAATTAATATGTTAGATAAGGGATTGAAAGGCAAAACACGTAGCTGCATTTCAGGGCTGATGTGAATGACTGTTGAATATGGAAGAATTTGCTTTCTTGTTTGTGGTGGATTCGGTCATTGTTAAACACCAATACAAAACCACCACTGGATAGCAAGAGTAACTGAAAAGCAAAGGAAACTTGTAAATGTAGCTCCTAATTTTGGGAAGAATTAAATGTCTGTTAAGTGCCTATTCTACGATCACACAAAGGTGTGACTACTGCACACCTTGCCTTTGAGTTGATGGAGTGAAATAGATCTAATGGTGCCTGTATTCTCCAGCAAATCTGCTTGCGGAACATTAGTCTGTGGGTTGCTTTGTGTGCTCATTCTAGTGTAAAGACTTGGGTGATAAAGCAGCATAAGTGGAAGCTTTAAAAAGACTATCTAAGTATTCTAACCACTTGGATAAGAACAAAGGGATACTTTTCGTTTTGAGAGCTGATTGATTCATATTTGGTTATACTGTGATGTTTTGGCCAACAACTGAAATAATTCAGGATTGTAGAAACATTAGATTTTTTTTTTGTGCAAAATGTATAAAGTTTTAATGAATCTCAGCTCATTTAATATACAAATCAAATTGCTGTAGAGAGGAAGTGGTCTGAATTGTTTAAAGAAGCTCATAAAGCTGCCAGGATATGGTAATTTTTTCTTTGCCTTTCATAGTGCCAAAACCAGGACCTTGGCACAGGTATTAACTTGGGTACATCATATTGCTGAGTTTCACAGGAGAGCAACAGAAACCTCTAGATTTTGTTTGTGGAAAATCATGATCTTGGAATTAGCTAATGGCAATCTGTTTAGTATGTTGTACTTTGTCTTGGAAAATTCAATCCCCTCTGCATGCTCCTTTGTCTTTATTTCACATCCATATTTAAAATGTAATATTTCACCTCGGATTTTCTGCCTGCTTCTTAGTGGGAATTGTACATTAGGATTTTGTGAGAATGTTTTGGGTTATGGAATACCCTTCTTCACAAAGTCCCTCACACAGCTAAGTCTGTCCAAGTTTACTGCAAATAACTATTTAGCTATTTTCAATAATGTTTTCATTTTCATTCAAAATATTTTAACATTTTTTTAATCAAAGAATGTTCTGTTTTTACATTTGGCTTTGTTGTTGTTAGTTGATAGGTTAGTTGTTAGTTGAAAACCCATCAAAGTGAAATAGCAATAAAAGTTGATACCAGGCACAAGTTCTTTATCTGCTATGTGGCCTTGTGGCTTAACCGGCAAGCTGATCTTTTTCTGGCTAGTTTTCTCAAGTATTTTCCTAGATTTTCCTTTTGTCAGGGGAGAGGGAAGGAGGTGGCACAGGGGAATGGATTGGGTTTTCTTATGGTTTCATTTTCTCCTCTCTTTATCCTTCACTGAAGAATTTTGTTGGACCTCAACAGACCATATTATGCCATCCCATGGCTGTTGTGTCTGTCTACAAGAAATGCAGATTTTTTGACTTAGTTCAGTCTGAACTGAGCAATTTTTTGCCTGAAAAACACCCCCCCCAGGAACATGGATATGGCAATTGTTTCCTGATTGTCTAAATAAATCCTTTGTGGCGAGTTCCTTGATAACCATGAAACATCTTAAAATCTGTACGTTGTGAGCAGCTGTTGTCACCTGACAAAATGCAAAACTACTTAAGAAAAATGAATATACTGGTACTTCTGCAAATGTGAAAACTGGGGTACAATTCCACGGTTCTTGGCCCCAACCACTCATCTGCCTTTACCAGCATTTGGCTGTACTAGGACCATCACTGCTCACCATCACACCATGTCAGTGACTTGATTTGGGTTAAAAAATGAAACTGTCCTCTTCTTAATTAAGCTTTATAGCT
>VXAX01002956.1:63591-84616 GCA_013399835.1 Leptocoma aspasia | reverse complement strand
GCAGAGATACTGTGAGATTTTGGGCTGGGGGGAAGGGGCTGGGTGCTCCTAGCTCTTGGTCTTGTTCTTGGCATTGAAGGAGGTACAGCCGGTCTGTGGTCGCTGCTTGGATGATTTGTTGCCACTACAGAGATTTTTTCCTCCCACTCCTTCTTCCTTACTGACGGTGAGCCTTTGCTCATAAGAGTAGCCATTGCACTGGGACCTTATTAATCCCCAATCTTACTGGAACCATCACCATCAGGACTCTCACCATCGCTTTGGGTGCTTCAGAGGAAAACCCAGGACCCTGAGCCCCCTCCCCCTTCCTGGAGGATGTATCTCCCCAGCTGTGTGCGGCAGTGGCTACAGAGAAGTCTGGCTGCCACTTGCCAGCACTGCAGCTTTGTGCCGCTGCCTCAGGCATTTTTGCTACACTCTAACCTAGCACACCGTGTCCACCTGACCCCCACAGCAAAGACTGTGGAGTTTTCGGTTATATTTTGCTTGCTACCGCAGGGAGTATGCCTGCCACTGCTGTCCCAGCCACTGCTCTGAGGTTCCTGCTGCAGCCCATTTCGCCATCCAGCCCACCCGCCATTACCACATATGGCAGACATGGCTGAGCTTGCACCACAGCGCCCCCTGCAGCAGTGGGGGAATCATCGCACCCGCCCTGCCCAGCTTGGGGCCAACAGTGACCCTGTGACCGTAACTACACCAAAGGGAATACTGCGTTAAGAGCGGGAAGAGACTTTATTGGGTTTTCTGGTTTTTGTTTGTTGCTGCTGTTGTTCTTTGCCTTGCTATACACATACATACTAGTAAAGAACTGTTATTTCTTTTCCCATATATTTGCCTGAAAGCCTCTTAATTTCAAAGTCCTAATAATTTGGAGGGAAGTGGGTTATATTCTCCATTCCAATAGAGGTTCCTGCCATCCCTGGCAGACAAATGTTTTTCAAACCATGATAGTCTTCCCAGGTGAATTTTTAGATATTTAAATGGGTATGATACCCAGACCAGTTAAATTAATCTAATTTAATTCAGATAAAATTTTGCCTAGAATAACTTAGACTGTAGGGGAAAAAAGATTTCTTGAGAAGTCTGCAATTGAGATGGTCTTAACTGGTATTGCAATTTAATTGACAGGTGTCTCTCACTAGGAGGTTGTGGTGGAGAAATCTCATAACTCTGCAAATTTCAGGAATACTGAAGAAACAATAATCTCATTCATAATGCTATGCTTCTAAATATAATAAAGATGGAGTAATAAAACAGT
This sequence comes from Leptocoma aspasia, assembly GCA_013399835.1. Taxonomy (NCBI): domain Eukaryota; kingdom Metazoa; phylum Chordata; class Aves; order Passeriformes; family Nectariniidae; genus Leptocoma; species Leptocoma aspasia. The sequence continues at coordinate 83,355 of VXAX01002956.1, read as the reverse complement.
AATATTTGTGGTGGAAGTAAAACACTGCTGGGTGAGAGCTGGACATGAGCTGGCCATGGGCACTCCCAGCCCAGAAAGCCAAGTGTGTCCTGGGCTGCATCCAGAGCCCTGTGGGCAGCAGGGGAGGGAGGGGATTCTGCCCCTCTGCCCTGCTCTGGTGAGACCCCACCTGCAGAGCTGCCTCCAGCTCTGGGGTCCCAGCACAGGAAGGACATGGAGCTGCTGGAGAGAGCCCAGAGGAGGCACCAAGGGATCAGAGGGATGGAGTACCTCTGCTGTGGGGAAAGGTTGAGACAATTAGGGTTGCTCAGCCTGGAGAAGGAAAGGCTTTGGGGTAACCTGATTCCAGCCCTTCAGTACCTGAAGGGAGCTCACAAGAAAGCAGGAGAGGGAGTTTTTACAAGAGCATATAGTGACAGGACAAGGGGGAATGGCTTCAAAATTGAATAGTTTGCACTAGATAATAGGAAAAAATTCTGTACTGTGAGAGTGGTGAGACAGTGGAGCAGGTTGCTTAGAGAAGCTGTGGATGTCCCATCCCTGGAGATATTCAGTGCCAGGCTACATGGGGCTCTGAGCAATCTTGTATGGTAGAAGGTGTCCCTGACCATGGCAGGGAGCTGGATCTCAGTGTTCCTTAAGGTCCTTTCCAATCCAAACCATTTCATGATTCTATAAAACCAGATAAAATGAGAAATTCAGACTTATTAAGGTACTTAGACACTATGCTGAGACCAGCAACCTTACTGATTTCAGAGGCATTTGAGTGCTTAGAATTTGTCAACATGGTTTCTAAGAGTTAAAGTTTGTTTAACTGTTTGTCAGCTTTTTTACGACATGGCCTTCAGGAACTTGGGTTGGAGAAAAAAACACAGAAGTGAATATTTACAAAATTAAAATGTGGCAAGAGTTTAAAGTATAACTAAATAATAATAGTTTTATCTGCAAAGACAGACTACTAGAAAAATTTACCAACAGAAGTAATACATCTGAATATTATAAATTCTTCAGGCAGTGTTTGCTATAAGGAGACAAAGGTGATGAAAGAAATAAACATTACAAAGAAATATTTATTTTTTTCATAAACTGTATGACCTATGAAATAAAGACATATTGTACAATTGGTATCTCACCAAAAATAATAGGAAAAAACCCAAAGACAATCTTAAAAATGTACTATGTAGAGCAGAATTCTAGAAAATGCAATAGAACTTTAACAAACCATGGAAGAAATCCTTTAGGATTGTCCTGGGTTGACATTATGAGGCTTGCTATCCCCATTCATCTGTGTAGTTTAGAAAATACTTTAAGATCCATTCTGAGAGCAAAGAGGAGACAAAGGATTGTTTTTCCCTCCTCCACAGTCCTTCTCCGGACAGTGTGGCTGCAGCAGGACAGAGCTCTTCTTCGCTTTTTAGTTAGTTTTAGCTAGCTGAGGCAGAGAAGTTCTTTGGACTGTGGTTCTTTCTTTTTCTTTGGACCTGTTTAAGCCTGCTCTGGACTGAACACCCAGAAGAAGACTGGGAGTTCACACACCAGGCCGGGTTGGCCTGGGCCCAGCCTGGGCTGCAGCATTTCCAGTGCCAGGGGAACTGATAACAGCCTGGGACTGAGTTCATCATCTCTTCTGGAGCGGCAAGAGTTTTATTGTTTAATATTGTTCAATTTCCTTTGTTGTGCTGGTGAATGCTTTTACCTGTTAATTAAATAGCTTTTTTCCACTTTTCTCCAAGGAATTTTTTTTTTCTGAACTGACGCGTCTGTTCCCTTGGCGCTCCTTGCCTGCTTCCACCCGGGCTAGCTCCACTCTGGCAAGGAGCTTCGGAGAGCGTCACGTGTGGCCTTGCCCAGCTTGCTGCGGCAGCGGCTTGGGTCAAGGTGCCTCAGGGCAGTGCGAAGAGGAAGGCAACACGTCCGAGGAAGTCGAGGGAAACACCACAAGGCCGACTGAAGTAACTTGGAAGGGTTTATTAGGACAGGGAGCAAAACAGGAACGGAGCAGGTAAGGGTAGGAAAGCCGACCTAGTGGCACCGGCTAACTGGATACATCAGCTTATATAGGGAAAACATCAACCAATCACGAAACAAAGGGGGAAGGTACCTGGGCGGAGTAGGAGATTACACAAACCAATAGAGGGACAGAGAGGGGGCGGGCTGGTTTCAGGGGCCAATGGGATAAACCGAATGGGGAGATTGACACAGAACATTCTGGATAACAGGGTGGGGAATACAATGATGGACAGTCAGCCTGAGGGGAAGATGCCAACCCACCAAGCTGACTGACAAGGACAAGTGGAAGAAAAACAACTCCATACAAGGTTAGGAAACACCCACGGGGATGGGGCTTAACTGATTGACAGACAATAATGGCGGGAAAATGGGGAAGAAGAAGAGGAACAAAATGGAGGACCATAAGGGAGAACCTAATATAACAGGGAACAACAACGCGCACCGCAACACTGAACCAGTTGGGGGAGGGGCTGCTTGAAATTTGCTTTCTAGAGGAAGACCCTTTAGGGGAATTTCTTCCAAATTTACCCTAAACCAGGACAAGGATACAAAGAAAAGCGCTATGAGACTACAGTCTTTGAATACATGAGAAATTATAAAACTTGCTAGTAAAATGTCTTTGAGAGGCATTATGACAAAGGATCTGGAAGATCTCTCTAAACTGTCTAATAAGAAAAGAGATAAGGCTAAAATAAATAGTTAGAAACAGTTTAAAAGAAATAGATAGCACCAAATACACAAATGGACTTTGAATATTTCAAAGGCAATTGAATATTCAAATACACAAATGGACTTCGAATATTTCAAAGACAATTGAATATTCAAATACACAAAGAAATAATCCTAGATTTTGCAATGAATTTTGGTGACTTCTAAGGTCCCTAAATCACAGAATCATGTGGGTTGAAAAAGATGTCTAAGATCATTTAGTCCAACTGTTAGATGTGAATGACTAATGTGAAATAAATTTAGTAGTGTCCTGATAAAGAAACAGAGGACTTGAAATAGGTGGAAGAGATAACAGATGAGGTGAAAAGTAGGTCTGTAGAAGTCATTGGTAGCATAACTTTGCACACTCTGCAGATCAGTGACCTGAAGGAAAGAATACAGGCTTTGCTTCCAGCAGATCTGGTTTCTAAAGAAAGGTGAAGTTTTGTGTTATGATTCACATGAACTGGAAAAGTGAATAGAAAAGGAGAAAGATCTTTTAGTTCATTAGATCATGAATTAAAAACCCCAAAACATAATGAAGCATTTTCTAGTGATGATTCATTGAAAGTGTCCATTAACAGAGCCTAGAACAGAACTATTTCACAGAAAACTGCAAAATAGTTGGTTTTAGTTCAACCAGAGAAGGTAATAAGTAACTATTGTTATGAAATCAATAAAAGCTGAGAATATATTTTGGATTGCAGCTCTGGTATTATCATGTTAAAGACAGCCTACAACTAAGAGAAAAACAAGAACAGTAAGGATAATCAGAGCCTATAAAATTTTAGATCATCAAAGGAGTGGTTGCAAGGGAAAGGATTCAGCTGCGACAGGAAAAGTAAATGTGTAGGCTTTGTTGATACACTGATAGAACTTGGAAAGGATAGGATATGCCAGCAAGACTAAATAGACATGACTCATTAGGTGAGTAGTTTTGTTGAAAACAATAGTTTGCAAATTTGAAAGTGATAAAAAGAAACATCACAACATAGTGAGATTAATATTTCATTTCAGAGATTTTTTTACTTTAAAAATTTAGCAAGAGTAATACATTTTTTCTAGTAACATGCATACTGAGAATTATTGTACATGACGATTATTGTGTTTAATTAAGGAGGAGGAAATTCATGGTTTAGGGATTTATATTTACTTTAAAATTGGCAGAAAATCTATTTACTGGGTGATTCATACACTTGTACTGAGTGCTTTGTCACTTCTGATTTATTGAGATAACACCTATGATTCAAAGCCTGTTTTGGTCTGTGGAAGGGCCTCTCCTGACACTCTTATAGTCCAGATGTGGGCACTATGGCTGCCTACACAAACGAATGGGAAGAAGGAGATAATGGTATTAGCTCCTGTTCTTCTGTCTCCAGAATCGGGTGGCCTCAAACACTTTTAGGAGTCATATGGTGGGAGCATAAAACCATGTAAATATAACCGTGAATGTCGCTCCTGTTTCCTGAGGCGCTCCTTGTCCGCTTCCACCCGGGCTAGCTCCATGCAGGCAAGGAGCTTTGGAAGCGATAGGCGTGGCCTCGCCCTGCACACTGTGGCAGCAGCTAGGGTCGAGGTGCTTCAGGGTGGTGCGAAGAGCAGGCAACACGTCCAGGGGAGTAGAAGGAAATACCACAAGGTCGGCTAGAGCAACTGGAGGATTTATTAGGGTAGGGAAGCCAACAGGGAAACGAACAGGTCAGGGTAGGAAAGCCGACCAAGTGGCACCGGCTAGTAGAAGACAATGACTTATATAGGGAACACAACAACCAGCAGGGACCACGGAAGGAGGGTACCTGGGCGGAGTCGGGGATTACATACACCAATAGGAGCACAGAAATGGGGTGGGACGGCCTCAGTGGCCTATGGGGTAAACAGAAGGGGGAGATTGATACAGAACATTCCAGATAAAGGGGCTGGGGTTACAATGATGGACAACGGACATGAGGGAAAGGTATCATCCCATCAGGCTGACTGACAGGGACAAATGGGAGAAAAACAACTCCATGTAAGGTAAAGGAACACCCACGGGGATAGGGCTTAGGTGATCGGCACCTAACTATGGTGGGAAAATGGGGAAGAAGAAGGGGAACAAAATGGAGGGATTAAGGGGAAAACTTAATACCATCGGGACAAAGGAGCGCACAGCAACACGTGAAAATTATATTCTTAAAAGATTCCCCAGNTTTTTTTTTTCCTTTTAAAAATCCATTAGGTTTAAAATGAAAACAAAATGAAACAATCCTTTTTGATGAAGTTTTATTTTGATTTCTATTTCTTCAGTTGCTTTGCTGGAAACCACAGTTTCTCCAGGAAATAAGATCCTCTGATGGTTCCATTCTGAGTTAGCAGATTATTGTAAAAGTACTTTAACTAATTCAGAAGATTTAGTTTTTTCCTGGACAGTACACTTCAGTGCTTTATAGCACCCATCTGGAAATTCAAGCCTCTTAAATGAACTTTCTTGCCCTGTATGTATCAAGATACATAAATACATATTTTTCTGATGAAGCAGCAATTCCAATAATAAACCTTCTTTTTCAGATTTTTCATTAAACCACTAAATACATGTTTTCTTAACTCCAGTAAAACCCATTAAGGGTATGTCAGCAAAATGAAATGAGATTTGGGTCTCAATTTGTCTGCAAGACAAATACATTGAAAATTATGATCACAAGTGAATACCAACAGAAGAAAAAATGCTTATGTGTTAGAAGCATGGGGAGTTATAACAACGAATTACAGAGGCATTTTCATATTAAAAAATGTATTTTACAGAGCTATTTACATGACAAAACATCTAGACTTCTGATCTTCTTGAGGCACTTACACTCCTACTACAAAATTGTCAAAGTAAGCTCTTTGCATGTTTTATATCACAAAATACAGACAAGTCTGTGAAAACCAATGAATACCACAATGACTAAGAATTTAACCTGATATAGTTGTGGTCTGAGACCTATCTTACTGAGACCTATCTTGACTGAGACACATTCAAGTGCAGCATGAACTCAATCCCTAGAGAAGAGGTTGGGCATATCCAAACAGCCATATGACAGCAGCCTTTTTGGACTGATTTTCTGATTGCTGTGCTCTTTAGGTGTTTGTGATGAATGCTCACTAGCTGTGTACAGCATGTTTCTCCAGTAGAGCCTACCTTCATGGGATTTATAAGTAAATGTATCTTTTATGTTGTCTGTGAAAAGCACTTCATTATTCAGGTCATAAACTTTCCCTTAGGAGACCTGGTAAGAAGTAAACTCAAGTTTAAGGAGAGTATTAGTTTTATTACTATTATTAATTACTGCTTTGCTTTAAAGACAAGATGATTAGACTTTCACCAGAAACAATCTCCAAAAAACAACTGATCTTGAACAGCCAAAAATCTATTAAAAGCAAAATAAAAATGTGGCAGCAGGAACAGTTCCTAGTTCAAAATACAGTTAACAGTGCAGAAATAAGGATAGATACCTATCAATTCCGTGAATAAGTATCCACTATATATCACCTCACTGTTTAAGTGGACATGACATAACTTGTTGCTTTCTACACCACTAGTAAATATAATATGTAAACATTTGTACAAAACTTGCAGAGTTACCTGTCATATACCTATATACTGTAATATAGTAGAACTAAACAGAACATGAGATTACAACAAACCTTGTTGTCTTTTATTATAGTCATATTTTTTTAGACTGTTTCTGCCTTCTTTTTAAATAGAATAACAGTGGAAGAATTTTAGATGGCAAAGCTTAAATAACTAAAACAAAATATTAATTTATTCACATTGTCTGGAGCTATGTTACAATGGCTTATCTTAGTCATGGCAATATATCAGGATGTGTGCACAGCACCTCAGATACCTGGAATTCACCCTGAAAAGTAATGAGCAACCTTTATGAATTGTAAATGATCTTTGAGTTCCACCTAGCACAACTCAAAGCAGTCATGGGTAGGCTTTGCTTTCTGTGCCAGTTTGTGTTTCTGAATCAGGAACAGAAAACAGTCACTGAGACAGATTTTAATAATTGTGTCTTGAAGTGGCACCAATTGCAGTGTCTAAGTTTACATTGAAAAGAATTGGTTGTTGTTCTCTAACAGAGTTTACAAAGTGGACATTATTCCTATGTTCTGTCTCCTTTAGTTGAAAGGACTTGGGACCATTTACTTCCCTATGTTTCCACAAGAAAATATCCCTAAAACTTGGATATGCTTGTAAAGAGAACATCAAGATCTATAATACTTCTACATGATAAAGGCTAATGACTTGTGAAGTTTCCTGTTTCTGAGGCCATTTTCTCATGCTCTATCTAAATGAGATCATAGCCACTAGCTGAAGACACCTGTTTGCTGATCTGAAATCAAGACAGACAAGAGGCACTTTTCTGCAGTTCTTTTATGTGCCATCCTTTGAGAAAGTAATTTCAAGTTTCTAGCTATGAAAGGAACTTTATTACTGCTCTAACTGCTGGATATGAGTTAGGGACACTCATCATCATTCCTAAAAAACACTGTTCTGAGAGTTTCCTTCAAGCCAAAACAGTAGAACTACCAAAGCTCTTCCTCTAAGAGCTCTACAGGCTTCTCGTTTTTTCATGGAAGGTTAAAACTGTCACTCCCAAAGCATTTTTAGAAAATGTGCAAGTGCCTAGCTGTTTGTAAAAGCTCAGGAAATTTTAATTAGCACACTGCTGAGTTGGAATAATGCTAAGAATCCTGAAAGCACGAAGAGGACACTTAGGATTTGCACGGGCTAAAATTAATATTTTTCTCTCTTTTTTTTTTCCCCACCATGATGCTTTAGAGCACTTTTGCAAGATTTTGGTGGTAATTTACAATATTCTGGTACCTTTCTTAGCTTCTTGATTTCCATGGCAATACATCCACTGTTTGCTTTTCCATTTGCAGTATTTGAAAATTCTTTATTTTCTTCAGCCACACTCATTTCCACAGTGAAAAAAAAAAAAGATATTCTGAAGAAACCAAAATTATTTTACCCTGTGACTTCTGGATGACTGTAGGCATCTGAAGTTGTGGAAGGAAATATAGAGAGGATAAAAAAAAAAATTTGGAGTGACCATCTGGTAACTAAAAATTGCAGTCTCACTGCAGGTGCCAAATCAGTCTGGTCCTATTATCACCTTCAGAATTAAACTATAAATATACTTTCAGCTGTCAAACAGGAACACAATATCCAAATGCAAACTCTGTGAACATGACCAAAGTTCTCTCTTCCTCACTCCACTAGAGTCCATGATACAGACTGAGCACCCTTTGGGATCTGATTGTGACTTGTGAATTGAAAATAATCACATGACAGAGTAGGCACTGCAAAGTTGGCAGTGATAGATTCCTCTAGAATGTGGGTTGGTGTCATGATTTGACACTGGCTGAATGCCTGGCATCCACAAAAGTCACTCACTCACCCTCCACTGCCACAGCTGGGCAGAGGAAAGAAAAATTTAATGAAGGCTTCATGAGTTGACATAAGGAACAGGAGAAAACATTCCAAGGGCAAAACAGGATCAGCTTAGAAGTGCAAACTGAATTTATTACTAACAAATCTGAGGATGATAACAAGAACTAAAATTAGTCCTTAAAAAACTTTTTTCTTCTCCTGCCTCTCCCTCCTTCCCACCAACAGCTCAGGGAGATAGGGTGTGGGGGTTTTGGTCAGTTCATCATGCAGGATTTTCTTCCGCTGGTCCAGGAGAGGAGTCGTTCGCCTGTGAGTCTGTGGGGTTCCTCCCATGGGAGACAGCTCTCTGTGAACTTTTCCAGCATGGTTCCAATCTCACGAGTAGCAGTCCTCCCAAAACTGCAACTTGATTTTCTCCCATTGGCTAACAGTGCTCTCAAAACTGCTGCGGCGTGGGTCACTCTTTCCACAGGGTGCAGTCCTTCAGTGGCAGGCTGCTCCATCCTGGAAGCAAGGGCCTTCTCTCTTCACCTGGTCTTCTTCTGGATCACAGCCTCCTCTAGGCATCTACCTGTTCCAGTACGGGCACCTCCCCCACAGGGTGTGGGTGGATCTCTGCATTCTCTGCCCTGATCCCCATGGGCTGCAGGGGCACAGGTGATTCACCATGGTCATCCCCACAGCCTTCAGAGGAATCTCGGCTCTGGCGCCTGGAGCACCTCCTTCCCCTCCTTCTCCACTGACCTTCGTGTCATCATGTCGTTTTCCCTCACATGTTCTCACCTCCTCCTTTTCTCTGGCTGGAATCAACACTGTGTCCCATTTTGTTTTGATTTTCATCTTAAATATATTATCCCAGAGGTGTTACCAACCTCTCTAATTGGCCCAGTTTTGGCCAGCAGCATGTCCATCTTTAGAGCCATCAGGAATTGTCTATGCCAGACACGGTAGAAGCTTCTGGGAGTTTTTCACAGCAGAAACCTCTGTGGCTCGCTGCTACCAAAAACCCGGCTGTGCAAAACCAATGCAGTTGTAAATCTTGAAACTTCATCAGTATGTTTGTGTTTCACTATTAGCCTCCAGAAGTCTTCTGACAGTGCAGTCTACCAGTCTTTGGCATTGCCTAGACTAAGACACTTTTCAAAGCATTCCAACAGGAGAAGATGTCCTGTTGTTTGCAAAAATTGCAAGTTCTAGTAGCTGAGGAATTTGCTATGTTTTCCTTTATTTCTGTTCACTGTGATTTGGGTTCATATGAAAACCCAGTGCCATAGATACATATTTCACTTTTAATTCAGAAAGGTTTGCTTCCCTTTTAAAAAATATAAAATAAAAAAAAATTAAATTGGTATGAATTACTTCAAATACAGACAGTTTCAGATGGGTCTTTTCCTCCAACAGAAGTCAAGTGACTGAAGTTTTGGTAACAACTTTAATTGACCCTTTTTTCCAGGCCTCTGCTGTATTGTAATATACATGACACAAAATCAGTAAACACTTGGGTTTTTCAAAAAGTAGATTCTAATAGCCACAGCCTTTTTGGTACAAAGTCTATTGTCGCTGTGTCTGCTTATGTAAATAAGGTTGGTTATTAAAACAACCCCAGCTGATATTAACAATGATATTTCCATGTACAGTTGTCATTGATTTCAGTGAAAATTAGAGCCTTAAGTAAGAATTAGAACCTAAACATTTAGGGTGACCTGGACCTGTTCCTTCTCTTATCTTCTCTTAATAGCCAAAACATGCCTAGTCACTGCCTTTCTGAAAAATGACCATAAGCAAATGGTTCAAACTTTTTGCTGAAATAAACTCCAGCAAACTCAAGTGTGAATATAGTGGAAACTATCTGACAATGTTAGTGTTAGTGGATATTTTTCATGCTGTGGCTGCTTCTGTTAGAGGTAAAAACCCAAAAAGATATGAAAAATTAAGATGAAAAAGAGAAATAAATTATTAATAAAGCAAAGTACAGCTGCTTTCTTTGTGCAAATTTTCAGATCTATTGGATTTTTTCTTATTGTTCTGCATAAATTGCTTCTGACTGTACAGTGGACTTCAGCAGGGCCTTAGCTTTCAGGTTCTTGATTTTTTCATAATTCACTCAAATGCCAGCTCAATGACATTAAGTGGAAAAATAGAAAAAAAAAAGCCTTGACTTTTTCAAAGAAACAATTTTGGAAATCCATTTATGTGGAAAATAAAGAGGCATTAAGCCCAGTGCAAATCTGTAGCTGAATAAGAAAATTTGAAATCATAATATTTTATTTTTCTAGATAAGACAATACAAACTGTTATTTACTGCCTGAAAGAGCTGAACAGTTCTGAGTTCCATAGAAGTGAGCTGTTTTTCTGATTTACAGTATGGCAAAAAGTCCTTTTAAACCCACTTTTGCTTTTCTTTTTTCTTTTTCCTTTTTTCTTTTTTTCTTTTTAAAAAAATAATCCTTGTAAAGCCAGAAGGCTTTACAAGAGAGTTTTAAAAAGTAAAGACTTAGTATTTATTAAAGAGGTTTTATTTTCATTCACTTGTCCTTATGCTTCTCAAATTGCTCACTCTTTGAAATGGTGTTGTAAGATTTTCACTGCTACAAACTGTTTACCACTGGCCAAACTGCAATGCTTAAGTGAGTGTTTTGTAAGATGTTTTGCCGAACAATGTTATCAACAACACAGTTAAGGAAGGAAAAAGAATTTTTATACCAAGAGGAAAACAGCTAATCTGTGTTAGCAGAGAAAAACCAAACAGAAAAGACAATGTTGCGTATTACATTTAATAGAAAGGTACATAGTGTCTAACCAGGAGAGCTCTGATGCTGCAACCTGAGAACACAAATCTGCCTGACTGCCACTAGTGAAAGTATGTTTTTGTGGTTTAGATATGTTCTCCAACTGCCCAACTACAGCAGACCAAAAGGTAATACTCTTTAGGGTTTCTTATAAGTCAAAAAGATTAGAGCTTATTTCCTTACTCTTTTAACCGGTGGACATTCATGCTTTAAGTTTATATACATCTATTGCTAGGAAAACTAAATTTCTACAGCTGCAACACTGGAGTACAGTGTTGCAGCTGTAGAAATAGTATTTACAAAGTCACCTAGAGGGAGACCTGAAGACGTGGCAGACAAAACAGCTCTGTCTACATTGAGTTCATGTATCTTGTCTTTCTTTGAAGGACCTAAAGGATGTGATCTTGTCTTGCCAGGTTGTAAATTCAACCTTGTGTGTTGGACAGGTTTTGGCAGTAGGTCACAGGAAGCATAAGAATGCTTTTAAAGGAAGACAACATATCAGTTTTAATACCCTAATGAAATTCCACAGAAATTCAGCTTTGCATGTCCACAAAATTATTTTCTCCTGATGTAAACATTCAAAATGTACTGCAGATGAATTAACTTCCTGAAATTGCCAAAATCTGAGAGAAGGGAATGCTCCCAAATGGCATTCACTCAAGTGTTCTGTTAAAAATTTAGTATCATCCATTAGTATTCACACAAACAAAATATGAAATTGTCTCCTAGTGGTGTATAAGAAGTAGTTATAATACTAAGGAATAAGATATTCTATGTGCCTTGCTGGGATATTGCTTCAGCCAGCTGAGAAATGGTCACATCTCAGCATGGCACATGCATAATAATATTTGTTGTTGTGATTATAGGGTAGTATCATGCTAATAGTAGAAAACTGAAAACTTGAAAGTGAGAAGTGTATCCCTTCTTTTAGTAAGAGACAGAATATGAAAATGGAATGAGTTGATGAAGAATATCTTGATTTGATTATTATCTAAGTATTGTTTTCCTCTTGGAAAACAGTACCTCCATCATAGTTTCATAATCTTCTTTCTGTTATTCTTTTGAGTAAAACAATTTTAAGAGACATTTTTTATGTCAGTTCATCCTCATAGTCCCTCATGGCCTTCTGAATTATACTAAAATCAGTGATTTTACAAACAATATTCCTGCAGTACTTTTTACTGTACATCCACTTGCACTGTGCGGTTACAGGAAACCTAGCTCCCACATACAAAGATTCTGACGTGTGTTTTTTAATATCTAGAGTACCAGAATCCAGAATCTGACTAATTTTCTTTCATAGTGAAATTGTTTTTCTAGAAGTCATCCCCACTTAAGCTGCATGTTCTTCCTGCCTTTGTATTTGTTTTCTATTAGGAGGTTTATTTGTGTCTTTTCTAGACATGGCAATGAAATACACATGATGATCAGTATTTAGCAAGACATTGCAATGAGCAGGTATTGAATACATTATTGATTACTTTTTTTTCAGAAATTTGGAAATGCATGTGTTTTCAGTCAGCACACACAAACGTTCATTACTGCTTTCATCTGGCTTCATCCAGGCTGATATAACTAAATGTAGGTGTTAACATGAATCAGGAAGCAGAAAATTTCTTTTGTGGTTTTATGTCTGCAGCACAAATCAACCCTCAATAAGTCATGATTTTCAAGTGTGGTTGCTTAAAGCTGGCAACCTAAGCTAATAGTTAAATGACATGATAAAATTTCTAAATGCAAGGTATTTGTGAGCAGCTCTTTTAATACTTTACAAAACAACATTGTTTAAAACAAGAGTTTAGGTGTAAAGCTAGATTGTCTGCATAAGAAATAATCTTTGAAACAGTCTTTAGATCTGTTGAAAGGCCTTGCTGTCACTCTCCATGAATGGACACTGCCAAGACTTTCTAAATTACCTCATCAAAAGATGTATTCTATAACACTGAAAAACCTGACTCAGTCAAGGTTTTCCAACTTTTCTGTTTTCCAACTTATTTTCCTTCTGTCTCAGAAAACTACAGTGAAAGCTACCACCAGTACAATTTATTATTAGGTTATAAAGATCTTTTCACACTGTGACCCTGGAACACTAACAGTGGTCCAAGGGCCAAAGTCCTTCTGAGACACTGGAAAAAATACATGATGGGCTGGGTTGGTGTGGGTCTCCTGATACATAAAAGCACAGAAAATTTACATGACAGCAGCTTCTGCTCAATCATATATTGCACAGGTGACAGCTGCTCCAACAATTTCCACTTCTCACTCTGCTTAGCTTTTCCCAGCAATGGCAATGGCAGAAGTACCACGTTTCAAGCTTTAAAAAACATGAACCTTTGGACAAATTTGGCACAAAATGCTGTTGTAGCAATTCAGCTAAAGACAAAGCAATTGCTGCCTGCAGTGGTGCATTTCTACCTTGATAAGCTACTTAGAGAAACTGGAAAATGTCCATCTGAAAATCTGTAATAAAAACTTCTTGCTGATCTGATCTTGCCAGTTTGGATTGCTATCTGATCTTGCCTATTGAATTGCTCGTTTGCACATCAACAAGCATATAGATGTTTAGCATGAATGGATCTATTTAGCATGGCAGGAAATATTATAACAGACAAGAGATTCAGATTGCTACTGCAAAATGCAGAGCATCTGGGAGATACGGAAGTGAACTTGCCAAGAATGAATTAAAAATATGCATATAGTTCTGAAATTGCTGCTGGCTTATAAATCAGGGGGTGACAAAAGTACATTCCACTGTAGGGTGGCAGTTATGAACTCAGATCTTCTCTTACATCCTTGTCCCATTTGATGCTCAATTTATCATGTTTTACCCTATTATAATTTTATATCCTGGATTAACTAATGGTCTTGCATTATTACATCAGGTTAAGCTAATCGTTCTTATTTGTTTACTTTTGTTTTAGAAAGAGTCACACTCAAAAAGAGTTTTTATGACATCCAGGATTTGAAATATTCAGCTTTATTTTCAACCATAAAACAATGCTTGTAAACAGAAGAAAATGTGCACTTCATATTTAATTAATTCAGTAGTTTTAACCAGTTCCATAACAACATCTTCTATAATTGGGATTTGTTACATATTGAAGCTTTGGACCAACCTAGGTCCATTCAAAAAGCAGCAGCAATAATAATAAAGTTCTTTAGAAGTACTTGATTAATACAGACCAGCAAAATACCATTGTGGTAACAAGAAGTTAATGTACCTGATGCTGCTTTTGGGATGTGTTCCAGTTTTATATTGAGTCCATAATTTGCTGCAGTTTGCAGTATACTCTTTGAGTTGCACTTTATTTATTCTTGCATTGTACTGTCCAACCTGTTACCAGAATTAATAAATATCTGTAAGCTTGAGATATTCTACCACAGGGAAGCCAAATATGCAATACAAATAATATAAATTATATATCAGTCATCCTTAAGTTCATTAAGTAATGAGTAAAGGATATAAATAAAAAACCAGGTAGTTCAAAGGTGTGTCTCAGGGTCCCGCTTTTTGCTCTATGACAGCCTGTTTGACTGTAATGGCAATTTTGTACCCCAGTAGTTCCATGGCATGAGAAGTACTGAATGAAAGGAACATTATGGTCATGGCAATCTAGAAAAGACAAATTTTCCAAGTATATTATCAGCAAGAGTGTAGGTTTGGTGTACAACTAACCTGTTTTGAGACAACATGAAATTTAAATAATTCAATTTTATATTCAGGATACTGAAGTATTTCATATGTCAAAACCCCCCAACAAAACAACAAAACCAAGCTATGAAAGATTGCTCATGTCAAAACTCAGTTTATTATTATCACCTCAATAAAGGAGAAGAGGAAAAGAAAGAGAGGAAAATTATATCAGCAGTGTTAGCGGCCCACTGGCTGAGGAATATGCACACTATAAACATTTAATTACTGTTTATTTATCAATGGGTCTGCTTATTTTTCCTTTCTGTTATTATAAGCAGCAAAGCATAAATAAGATTTTAAAGTGGATTTGGAGAAGGCAAAAAGTGTAACTTAATGAACAAGCTTAGTCACAATACAAAGGGAAAACCATGAAAGAGGCACCAAAAATAGTGTTTATGTGGGAAATTTATAAAGCATTAATTTTTTACAATTAAAACCATTAGTTAAGCATAAGGAATGGACTAGAGCATGAAAAGAGGTGAAGGTGTATGGAGAGTTTTTTTTGTGATATAGAGGCTTGTAGGCCTGGAAAGACAGTCAGATTTTGTACCAGAGCCAAGAACTTTTAGTCTTCTTACACTGATGTTTTTGAGAGCTCAACAGTACTACAGAAAAGTGTCTTTCTGGGAGTTCTTGCGCCCTTTTTTTTTATATACACCCCTTCATTATAAAAGCTATTTATAATATTTTTAAAATAGAATTTAAAATGATCATTTAATAATTTTTCAAATCCAGATGGATTTCTCACACAAAACTTTTTGTCAGGCTTCTTTAGCTCACAAATCTCCAAACCTCATGGGATTTATTCTCTCTAAAATACATAACAATCTCTACTAAATGAAAATACTATCACATTATAAATCCATTTATCTTCTACTCAAACACATATTCCTAGGTGCCAGAGTGTAAACTGAAAACTTCATTAGAATAATTGATAATATATGTTGAGAAAACAATGTAGATAATGGCTTTGGAATCCAAATCTCCACCCCTCTATGTACCAAGGGCATAGCCATTTTTTTTATCACTGCAAAATATTTTATCAAAATAGTCTAATCTTTGAAGCAGATTCACCTTTGATTCACATGATTATGTGAAAAATTTATACTATGCTCTCATGAGGGTAACAGTGACTGCCTTCCTTAGCACCCTAACATGAGACATGTCCCTGACCTTTGAGTTTCTCTCTTCTACCATGAACTCTCAGAGAACCTTTACAGGAAACAGTATGGAACAGTCACCCTTATATTTTCTTCAATGACACAAGTAGGAGAGGAGGAAATACTAAATCTGGCAACAGGCACTTCTGTTTCCAATCAAAGAAAAGAGTGTGTTAGGAGAGAGGTGAAATTTATTGTTTTTTTCCTTGAAAGTGTTTTTTTTCCTTGAAAGTGGTTTTACAGGCTCTTTTCAGATGCCAGTAGGAATCACTCTTTCTCCTGGCGTTACTCTTAACTTTCACAGAGAAACCAACTATTTTTCTGCTTTTACATGACTCCGGGCTTTAAGATGCTAGAATTGATACCCCAATAAAATGACTAATATGCCTCTGGTTTGGGTCTTCTTTTTTTCTGTTTCGTGGTGGGGTTTTTTTTGTTTCCCCCCACCATGTATTACGGTGACCAGTTCAAATTTCAGGCATTCAAAAAAGTATGACGTTTTCCTGTAATGACCAAAACCACTTCCTCTCTTTCATATAGGAGCATTTGTTCAATGTTTCTGTTTGAAGAATACGTGTTAAAATAGAATATTTATTGAATAACAGCTGATTAATAATTTTACTTGTTGAACTATATCAGGAATGTGGCCCCTGAGGTATCCAGTATAAATTCTGATTTAATCTAAAATTACACAGAAGTTCTCAAGAGAAATGCACACAGCAGCACTTCAAGACACAGTTACTAAGTCATGCCTGTTCAAACAGAAGTGAACTTTGACATGGGTAGAATGGAAGCTTTCACAGCTAGACTCCTGTGGCAGGACTGCCAGCTTAAATCCTCTTTGTTACGTCCAGACTATTCTAGTTTGCAGCCATCTGACCCAGTTTCCTTATGATAGATCTGAGGTTTAGCTAGAGGCTGTTGGGAGTGCAGAAAACAGAGAGCCAGCTAATGAAAGGGAAACATTCTTGAAGGAAGGGTCCAAGAAACATGTCTGTACAACTTGCCAAAGTAAAAGAATCACAGTTATGTGAATCATAAAAGAAATCACAATATAGTAGTTATCTCAGTTCCAGAATCACTTTCCTCATTAAAACATTCTTAAGAACATGTAAAATACACAAACATGCATACATTTATATACACATATAGTTATATACACATATATGAAAATTACATGCTTGCCAGTCTGACAATATGTCAACGTACAAAATTTTTTTTTTTCTCTTTTTATGTATTATTGTTAGACTAGAAAAAATACTCTAGTAGCTTTCATCATTATCTGTCAATTTCAATGTATAAAAAATTGTAGAAAATCCTTTTTTTATATATTTATTGTTAGTTTCTGCCCATCACATGCAAACACAGGAGAAAAGAGAAAAACATACACCTGAATATGCTCATGTTTGCTCTCTATCAGAAAAGAGCTGCCCTGTTCTCACAGAGCCTAACACTGCCTTTCCCTCCTTTGCATTACAACACTAGATGTGCATTTGGGAGTGTACAGTGATACAAACAGACCTGTTTTGGCATAACTGCTTCTAGACACAGTGGAAATAACCTGTTCTAATGGCATTATTATGATGCAAAGAGATTTCTCTGTGTTTTCCTTTCCCCAACTCTTCCAGTTGTAGGGGTGCCTCTGTAACGGGCCTGAACCAAGAATTATAAGCAATGATATTAAAATGATAGCCATGTGGGGACAAACTGGTGGTTTGATGGACAAACATTTACTAGACACTCATCTATGCTATTTAAAAGATGTGTATGTAGCCTGACAGGACAGGGAAACAAAATGAGTGGATAAAAAGGGATAAGTTAGAAAAGTTTTAAAAAGTTTTCTGATTGGCGGGGAGTACAGTTGGGTAAACTAACTTGCTGAACTGATCTTTAGCTTCCACATTTTTTCTTTTACATTTTGTGAAATTGCTACAAACAACACTCACATTCTTTCTGAGTTCAAATATTTACTTTCTGTATAAGCCTCAAACCATTATGCAGTTGTGTAAAACCATTTTGGATAAGCAGCCAAGATTTTTCAAATCCCATTTACCTCAAAATTATATATAATATATGGCTATGACATTTTGTACTCTTTTCTGAGTTCCATTTCATTATATACAGGCTTTATTGTTCTTTTTTTTTCTTCTTCTTCTTCTTCTTCTTATTTTTTTAGTATGGCAGGGGTCTAAACAAATAGTTTGCTTAAAGAAAATTGTACAAAGAATTCCTTGGCCTAACTTTTTCATAGAATTGTTTAGACCAGAAATAATTTAAAATTAATCAAATCAACAATGGAAAAAAAAAAAAGTGGGTTTTTTTTGTGATGATTAAGGTTATTTTTCACCTTCAGCCTGACCACATATCAACACAATAACACTACATCTACTTTGCAAAGATTTTGCTTCTGTTGTGAATGTCAAGTACGCGTCTTGTTTTTCCCACTGATCCTTTGTGGAGTACAATAAGTATGTATGCTGCATGGAATCCAGACTTTTCTTAACACCATAGCAACAATAGTGAGACACCGAGGTAAACACAGAAAATATTTTGCACTTTTAATATATCCTTGGTGTTCTTACTAGATATGGGAGTGGGACAACACCTAGGAGCAGGTTTATCACTGAATGTGCTGAAAGGGTCACAACCTTCAGCCTAATGAAGTACTCAAATGCTTTGATTTCAAGCCATAGGTAATAAATATGTCTTAATTCATTCTACTTATTGTTAGTGCTCCTATTTCTCACTATCTCACTATCCTCATTGTTTCCTGTGCTCTCAGTGACTCAAAATAAGGACATAAATAAGTGTCCTCAAAATAAGGACACAAAAGAAGCTGCTGGGGCTAAAGCCCTGAGTTCTTAGTACAAAGCTGATTTCAGTGATGTTGAACACCTTCACTGCAGCAACCTATTTTTTACTACTACAGATGACTGTCAAGCTAATAAGCAACAGGTTACTTTTTTTTTATCTGATCATGATTTAAAGAAAAGTCTAAAATTGAGCTGCTAAATATAAGTTGAGATTCATAACTATTCTAGACAAAAATATGTCCTACAATTTTTTTTAACTCTTTGCCTTTGCAAGACCTGTATTTAACTATAGGCATTTTGACAAAAAATATGAAGCCATTCTCATCCTTTGGGAACTCAGTATTCAGAAAATGATACAATATTATATTGCACTTTAGATGCTTCAACAGAATATATTTTTAATATTTAAATATTGGAGGAATTAAAAATTATATAAAATAACTTGCTATGCCATCAATTCAGCATTATGACACAGATTTGTCTTTTAGTGTATTTTTCATAAAAGAGAGTGGGAATGAATTGGAATAGAAAACTTATATTGACTTGAATAGGGAAAATGCTGCTGTAATTTACCATGAGGTTAGTAGTCAAGATCCAAACATTTTTTCATCACATTTCAGCACAGCCTAGCAGGTTTAGGATATCTTTCTCCAAGATAAGGCAACTTATGCAAGAGACAGTCTTAGTTTTCCCTTTGTAGCTCTTGTTGGAAACCCATGTTCTTCAGTATGCTGAAAGTCTTACCTGTTTGTGGCATGGATTCCTTATCTTCTTTCTTCTGTGCTTTTGGTTTTAATCTTTCACTTTAATACTTTCCATAGGCCAACCCCTTGCGCTGCCATACCAATCAACCATTATTTATTAAAGTTTCTGACATTTCACAAGCCACTTCACATTCCTGCATTATAGGTAGAGATTATTAAAGAGGCTTGTATTTTTCTGGTGAAAGGATATAAATGATCTCTTCAAAGATCCCTTAGAATTATGAATACATAAAAGGATAGATTAGCCCTTCGGTTGGTTTTTTTTTAAAATATTAAGATTTTGGTGCATTGATTGATAAAGATAGCCTCTTTTTCCCCTCTGTACTGATTAACTTCATAAAGACTCCTTCCTTCCTTCCTTCCTTCCTTCCTTCCTTCCTTCCTTCCTTCCTTCCTTCCTT
>VXAX01002956.1:0-63401 GCA_013399835.1 Leptocoma aspasia | reverse complement strand
CCTCCATGCCTGCCTGCCTGCCTGCCTTCCTGCCTTCCTGCCTGCCTGCCTGCCTTGCCTTGCCTTCCCGGAACTTCCCGGAACTTCCCGGAACTTCCCTTCTTGGAACTTCCCTTCCCTTCCCTTCCTGGAACTTCCCTTCCCAGAACTTCCCTTTCCCATTCTTTATTTCTCTTAAAAGATTTCAAAGGCTATTGGTTTCTCTAACTTCCCTGAAACTCATCTGCATCTCTAAAACACCTGGCCTTTCAACAAGCTTTGTCACAGTTGCACTTCCACCTTTTTGGTTTTTTTTTGTATTTTGTCTTCCTGCATAGGCTGTCTGTTTGAATATGTGAATGTCCATCACATCTTCTCTGGATGTCCTGCCTTTCCTCCCTGGGCTGTAACTAGGTGTCCCCTTTCTTTTCAAAAGCATGAATAAACCATGTTGTTCAAAAAAGTTATTCAGTTGGTCCACTGAACCAAACAGTATTTTGTGAGGTATTCGGAATGACACAATGTATGGAACTATGAAACAGCTCTGGACTCCAGGCTTGAGCTAGATAGTAAGCAGCTCAAATACTTCATGGCTACACAGATATATAGTGAGGTTTTGGGAGTTCAGGTGTTCCAGTCATAGACACATTTTTAATCTGATTTTGTATTCAGACACCCAGTGTGCCAATTACATGTCTAAGAATATTTTGATGCAGCAGAATCTCTTAAATGGTCTGTGTGCTGCAGCTAGCACTTTCAGACACGAATTGGTCCATCTGGCTGTATGTATCCAGGTGGATGTCCTATTTTGCCTGCTTCAGTCAGCATTTGCATGGGATTTTTCCTTTGTATTGCTTTGGGATGTGCAGCAGTGTTTCATATGCCCTTATCTAGCTAGCTTTCTCTGTGTGTTAGCACTTCACAGAGTTAAATGCAGGTGCCTGATAATTAACTTTTCTGGTGACTTATGAAGAGAGTCCTAAGACTCCAAAGATTCATTGTGCAGAAATAGCCCTCAAAGACTACAAAGTTAAGAGCTTGTGGAAGGATCTGAAAAGACCACATGGGGTAAAAAGTGTTGGCTGGAACATTAAAAATTATTTTGAAAAACAGACAACAGAAGCAGAATTCTTGGTAAGTGAGAGAATTTTTCTACAGAGAAAGTGGTTTGGACCAGCCTGAATAAAATATCATGTTCTTGATTTTAAGTAGCCAAGTCCTATTGTATTCAAGTTAGAGCCCAGTACAGCAATTCCTGACTGAAGTCTGCATTTGGACCACGGAATGAAAATACTTTTACTAGAAAGGCTGGTATAATATTGTCATAGGAAGAATACAAGGTATAGCTCCACAATTTAAGTATTCAAATAGTAAACCACAATCATCTTTAGTTAGACAACTTTTACTTTCTTCTTCCTTAATTTTCCATCTGGAGGCTGCAGTAAATGTTAGTAGTATTGAAAGCACTTAACGATATGTGTGATTTAATGCTCAAAATCTTTCTGCTGACTGTATTTATAAACACCTTCTATAAGTACTAAATGTATGTGTGTGATGATTCATTTGTCACACATGCCTAATCATGTTTTTTATCCATTTAAGACTTCATGGAAAAGGAATCTCAGTATTTCATGCAGAAGCCCTAACTATGTCTTACTTTTATTTATAGAATTCAACTGTATCACAGTCTTGCTTTGCTACTAGGAATAGTTTTTCAAAAGAAACAACACCATACATAAGTCCTTTGGTTTATATGCATTTTTCCCATATTGCCACTGCTAGGTCCTACCTTATATTTAAAGTGAAACATGAATCAACTAGCCTTGGAGCCAAATCCCATATGTAGAAGATATATAAACAGTGCAAGTAATATCTCACCAGCCTTGGAAGGCCTATATTCATGGTACCACAGCATTAAAAATTTTATTCTCAGATTCTGAGAAGAGGAGGACTGTTCTTTGTTTCAAGATTAAAAAAACCTTTTTTTTGTCTTTGAATCCAGTACTATCTCACTTATGCCTCTGCACTTTAGACTGTCTGCAAAGAGGACAGTTTTTTGTGCAATCTCAAATTCAAAGTGCCTCAGTAAGTCAATGACATCAGGTACAACAGCTTTCAGCAATTTCAAGTTCACGCTAAGCATTAAACCTTCTTATAAAATCTATTACCTCCAGGTCCTGGTAATGAACACGTTCAAGTTCCTCATCTTGATCTTCAGGGGTCTCATTAAACTTGAAAGCAGATTGTGTCAGGGATTTAACTCTTGATTCTCAAGATTCACTGGAGAGGCAAAGGCCCCCACCAAGAACAGGTGAAAGAAAGGCACTAATGTTCTCTCAAAGAGAGACATCCTTAGATTGTGACATGGACCTTATCTCTCTACAGACACGAAAGATATTCAGGAAGAAATGTAAACATTACTTCTACACAGCAGTCTTTCTACTAATTGCTATTTCTAGTGTCAGTGGCTAAATGATGATAGATGCAAAGCCAGAGTTAAGAGAAAGAAGGATAAGCTGTAGACAGTTCCCTACAAAAAACTGTGCAAGAAAAGGACATAAAGTTTTTAACCTACATTTGGCTTTCTGTAATTTCCATAGGGTATTCAGATATTGCAGTAATTAATAGCATGAATTAAGAGCTACCTGTCATTTCAAATAACTACAGGAATGTACAGGAGGCACAGGTTATGGGCTGCACACAGCTCTAAAATCTCAAGACAAACTGAAGGCAGCTACCAAAGCAAACAAAAGAAATTACTTGTTCAATCCAGTTGCATTTCCAAAATAATTTCTGCTTTATAAGAAATTATTGCACACACCCAGTGCAATATTAACAAATATAAAACAACTTTTTCTCAAGGACCAACTATAAAATTCATATCTCTGGCTTTTATCTTTATCTCCTGAAGTGGATATAACATTCTATACATAAATCTATTAATGTTTGTCATTATGTTATCTTGCGATGGTTTTTGTACTCATAAGATTTCTGGGCAATTAGATCAAGTAGAGAAATACAGGCCAAGTAAAGAGATGAATCATCTCTATTTTGTATGAGGTGTTGATACCTATTAATTTAATATTCTGATGAAGCCATTCAAGGAAAAGTTTAAAAATGCAAAAATGATTGGAAATTAAGAGATAACATTGTAATAAATTCAGATAAGTTATCACTATGAAGTGTACAATGAAATAATGTAAAAAGACTGATTTTCTGAAGATGTATAGCCTCAGTACATTCAGTGAAAAACATGCACCTATAGTTTCTTTTTGCTTTATAGTGTGATTTACTGGTTTGGGGGAGGTTATTCTTTGTTACTTTGGTTTTGTGAAAGAAAATAATTACACTCTACCTTACAATTTCCTTCTTCACGGTCACAGTCAAAATTCTAAAACGCTTATGAGAAAGCATAACTTGTCCACTATAGAGATTTTTCTTTCCATTTCACAGTGAAAAGTTTGTCTAAGTGAATAGAAACAAGGGTAGTAAACTACTGTTTAGTTGAAATATTAAAAATCTTAGAATGGAAAAAAAGGAAAAGATGAATCTGACACATAAAATATTATTTTTTTTATAAGCTCAGAATGCTTTTGACTTTCTTCTGGGAAAAACTGTATCATTAAGTAAAAAAATAAGTATTTTTATTCACTGTTTTACAATAATACAAAATGCACCCAAGTAGTGATGGGAGGTTGAAAAAAGGAAGCTATAATAGATGCAAACCTTTATTCTATATAATTTTCCTCTTAGATTTGTATATATACAAATCTAAGAGGAAAATATGGTGGTTTTGAATGGGAGTCATTCATGGAAGTGATGCAAAGCTTCCAACATTCCTCTGTGGAAAACACATGCTAAAGACGAAAGAAACCTGGGAACTTTCTCTTTTTTTTCTGGTCAGTAAAGAGGTAATGGGTCGGGCCAGGCAGTCGTTGCCGTGGGCCCGGGCCCCCTTCCTGTGGTGCCACCAGGCCACCCCCCACCCGCAGCTGGCTACTGGGCAGCGGAGGGGAGACCACGAAGCCGGGCCGGGCCACGGCTGCGATTGCTAACATCTCGCTGCTTGCCCTGTCCTGCTGCCAGCCCGGGGCCGAGCCAGGTGTGCTGAGCCTCAGGAGAGTCCCCAGGCCACGGCCGGCTCGGCCGGGATTCTACCACTGTTGGGATTTGTCCACAACCACCGGGCAGGGGAGAGTAGAAGCCATCAGCCCCCTCCGGCATGCTGCTGCTGAATTCTGGCCTGGCTGCTGAGATCCTCGCTGCTCCCCCAGCCCAGCCCCAGTTCCCGCTGCAAGCACCCAGGCTGCCGGGGTCAGGTCACCATCTGCAGGCCCCAGGTGAGATTATAACTCTTTCACTGCTCCAATCCTCCCTCGAGTGAGAGAAAGGAACAAAGTGCAAGCATGTAGAGGAGCAACATGAAGACATCAAGGTCAGTGAAGAAGTAGTCAAGTCCCAGATGGGAGGGATGAGAAGATTCCTTTAGTTTAAGGCTGAAATTCTCTTTTAAAGATATAGAGAAGGACTCTTTTTCCCTATAATGCAATAAGGGATGGGGAGATGAAAGTGTTCAAATAGTAGATATTGAGCAAAGGTCTCCATGCTAAAGTAAGCAGATGTTAAAGTAGCTGTGATCCTA
Source organism: Leptocoma aspasia (assembly GCA_013399835.1). Classification (NCBI taxonomy): domain Eukaryota; kingdom Metazoa; phylum Chordata; class Aves; order Passeriformes; family Nectariniidae; genus Leptocoma; species Leptocoma aspasia. The sequence goes on along the minus strand of VXAX01002956.1, from coordinate 58,780 downwards.
TGAGAAGTTTGGACAGAGAAGGAGAGAAGAATGATGAAGATCCTGTGCCTCCAGGAAGATGATTTCAGAGATAGATAATGAGAACCTTTGCTTTTGAACAGCTCGTCTTTAAAACAGTAACCCCATAAGTTGACATAGCCCAAAAACACAGCTGTGGGAAAAGCTTGTGGAAAATTGGAGGGACTTCACAATTGCGGATTTCCCTGGGTGATTGCTATTTGTGGAGAGAGCCACGAGAGAACTGTTTTCTTGTGGAGAAGTCTCCATAACATTAACAAGAGGGACTTCTCTCCATAAGTGAACTGAAGAAAAACTATTTTAGAGGTGGTAAGCTGACTGAAATTTTAGGTTTTGTTTCTTTACATTGTCAGTGGGAAAGAAAAGGTTGTAGGGGGAGAAGTATCCTGAAGGTTTTGTTCTGATCCTTATTACTCTTTTCTTTTAGTTACTGCTAATAAATTTTTCTTTATACCCTTTTAAAGTTTTGAGCCTGCTTTGCCTTTCTCCTAATCCTATATCACAGCAGGAAATAAGTACATTCTAGTGAGTACACTGGTGACTGGCCAGCACTGAACCCACCACACTGCTTGGTGCATTGGCTGGGAAATATCAAATTGGTGAACCAAAACCACTACAACTTCAAAGACATTTTAGAAGAGCTCTTTCATACCAGAGTATGAATTATTCTTCTATGACATGTGCACAAAATAAATAACCAAAGAAAGTATGTTTGAAAGTTGTAATAAAAGAAGTAACTGTAAGGAATGGAGCCAGATGATTTTTTTCGTAAGGTTTTGAACAGCAAAATGTTATTAATAGACCTCTTGTTAGCTACCATAACATTCTGGTAGCATAACAGTGCTTACTGGTAATTTATCTTTTTACTACTCTTTCTAGTTTTCATAGTCTTTATTTCTGCTCTATCAAGTTTCTACTTATAGCTCTTATCTACCGAAGAGAATTTTTGGTTTGGTTTGGTTTTTTCTTTCCTTTCTTATGAACATTGCTTGCTTTATCTTCAGGACAAAGCATTGATCCAAGTGTGTGGCCTCTAGTTTAATCATCGTTTATGTGTACTAGATCTACATTTCAAAAATTATATGCTTCCAATTACTTTTTTTTTAAGTAACCCCTGAGTTTTATCAAGCTGTCTCAGGCTGAGAGAGCAATCTAGAAGCTTGGAATGAATGAAACTTGTTACTTAAAATAACTCTTATTGGTCATGGTGCTGAAGTAATGTTAAGGAAATGGAGCTTGGACTCCTTTTCTGTAGAAACTTTCTGCATAAAGTGTAGGTTTTAATTCACAGCTATTTTGTTTTGCTATCTATGGCAGCCCCAAACTACCCAATATTTGAATGCAGAAACTGGTATACTAGTTCTCGTTGCACTCTGGTGATTTTAGCAAAGCAGGCTGAAATACCAGAAAGAAAGTTAACAACAGGAAAAAAATAAATAAGTGAAATCTTTGTGGTGAACCTCCACATGCAACCTGTCATCTGAGTCCAGGAGCAAAAGTCACTGCTGGGGCTCAGGCTTTGCAGCCACACAGAGGGTCACAGCAGCCTTGAGGTAGCCTTGCATTGCACATGAGAGATTTTAACCATGATCTTTTTGTACTGGATATCCACTGTGCTGATTTTTTTATTTGCCACAATACCAAATGTTACATTCAGATATGGGGCCTGCCAAGCTCCCCTGTGATCAGATATCTTCCTCTGAGGCTCACAGCCATCTAGAACTCTTTCAAACATTGAAAACAGGTTAAAAAAAAGGCTAGCCTGAAGCATGATAATGTGGTAGTAACTATCAGGAACAGTTGCATTTGATTCCTAACTTAAGGTTGCTGTTCAATGCATCATTTGAATTAATTTTCTTTGGGGAAACTTTTTAAAACCCATTAAAAAATTACCTTGGCTTCTATGTTTTCACATTATATTTCAAACGCAAATATTTATCTGAGATCAGTCTTGATTTTTCTAGCTTGACTTCTTGAAATTCTCTTTTTTGTTGCTGAGAGAGGGTGTGAGTCTGTGGGTATAGGAACCAGTGACTGGATGGAATACTTGTCATACAAGAAAAGTGAATGCTGAAATTTGACAATGTGTCTGCATTTTCAAAGTAACCACTCTCCTGCAGTAATTTAGGATTATCAGCCTGAGATGTTTCTCTCTTCCCTACATGAGCAAGTTTACCATGAGAAAGTTTTGTAGGGTAGTGGAGGAACACCTTATGTCCTCTTCTCCATTACATGAACATTAACCTGGACTTTAATTTCAATGGAAAGTGAGTGACTGTTTCAACCAGCTCAGCCCTCTATTTAATTTACACATAGGGCAACAGAAGAAAACGTGCATACTGTCATTTGTTTTCACATTGGAAACAAGAAGAATATGTTCCTAAGTAGACAATTAAATCAAAACTGAGTATCAAAAGCCTTTAAATATGTTTAAAACTAAACAGCTTTCCTGCCAGCTAGCACTATTCACAGCCAGTACATGCAAACATAAGAACAATGGGCAGGGTTTTTTTTCTTTTAAGTGCAGAAAAGAGCATTAAGAGGCAAAAGCAAACAAATCAAAGTCAGGGACAGTTATCTGGAAAGGGAAAGAAATGGATCCTCTTTAAACACATGTTCATCAGTTGACTATTTATTTTTTTTTTAAGAGGAATACATCAAGGTGGAAGAATACTTATTATTTAAAGGAGGTACCCTTACGGGCCTGCTGTCCTTGATAGCAACCATTGTTCCAGATGAAAATAAGTAAGTAAACAAAAACCTCCAGTTGATTGGGAAGGATTGGAAAAAGCAGCCAGGAAAGGCACTTTGATAACTTAAAGGCTTTGCAATAGTATTCCTGCATCTGCTGTACTCTAAAACCTATTTTTATTCTCATTTTATTATTCTCTTTTCTGCCCATGGAAGGTTATATTTTTCTATAATTACTACAAGCAAATCTTTCTTTGGCAACACATATAGTGATTAATCACATTTTCTTTATTGCAGAAGTGGGTGGTATTTGCATATCCTCTTTTCATATATGGCCCTTAATTTTTTGTATTACAGGCGGTACTAAGTAGTTTGCTTGTAGTAACAAAGATAAAAATTAACTACATATGTTACCAAGCCGGAGCTTTCAGACTGCCTGTGATCTTTTTGAGGCTGCAGTACCTCTCCTTTACAGTTTGCGTAACTATGAAAAAGAATGGATGAAATACCATCTCCTATGACAGAAAATTGTCTTTATAGTGTGCAAGTTAGAAATAAATTCTTGATTCTCTGTCCTAAAACTAAATACTATAGTAAGTTAAACACTGAAGGAGTCATCTTGCTTATTAAAGCTGGAACCATCAATGAAAATGGTAATACAGAAATTGCAGTTCTCTGGGGGAGTACAGAAAGAGAGAAGGAAACTGCCAGACTGCTAGGATTTAGGGCCGATTTGGTTATGAATTCTCTGGTATGACTGTAAGCCATACTGTTTTATTTAAAACAGGAAAGAAATATTCAAGATTACTGAAGTTAGGCTTTGAAAAGCACAAGTACTGAACTTAGGCTTTGAAAAGCACAAGTACTGAGTCATTGTGTATATAAGAAAGCACAAAATTCAGTGTGACCTATGCAGTTTCATGTATGTGAAGTTTGCCAGGACTACGCTTAGAAATTCCTTGCAGAAACCCTGAGGATTTAGGAAATTTCTCCACAGTTCCTGGAGCTGTACTTGGTTAAGGCTTGTCCGCGTAAGAGACTTCTTTTCGTCCTCTACCACTAGCTCCTAAAAAGCTTTTGTGCGTGTCCTAGAAAAATGAACTGTGGTGGAGAGTATTCCAAGAGCAGCTGAATATCCCAGTGACTACGAAGAAAAGGAACACTTCTTGTATCACTTATTTTTCCTACAGATCATATATAAAAAACTATTTGAAAGTGTAGATAACATGGCAGTGATTAACAAGAAAACTGAACTACAAGAACCTATAGCAAGACTGTACTTACACATGAGAATGTTGCTCAGCTTCCTTTGTTCCTTAGTTAGCTTTGAAGTATCTAATGAGCTCTGTTGAGTTCTTACAGGTGCATCTTCATTGTATCTATTGCTAAAGATGACTGCCAGAGTCACCTGCAGAACCTGTGGCTCACCAGGTCCTCCTGTAGATGTCCACAGAGGTCTTTTTGTGTTCTCAATTCCAGATTCCCTATACTCATTTTATGTGGTCAGATAACGGGACAATCCACAGAAACGTGGTTATTACATTCCTTCCATTCCCCACTCCCTACAACCGACATCACATTGGTAACTCCTTCAAACAACTTTTCAGTGGATTTTCTAGACTGTGAGACACTAACAAAATAAAGAAAATAAATTTAAAAAAAACCAGAACAAATCGAAGCAAAATGAAGAACAGCTAGAAGATACACAGGTAAAATTTTATATTGTGAGAGATATGAAATACAGTATCCTCTCAAGGATGAATACAATGCTACTTTTTATGGCTCTGTGTAAGAACTGAAGAATATATAATGGTGAATTTAAGTACATAGTATTTGAACTATATTTGCTCTTTATGTCTCTGTGCATACACGAGCATTTCAGGAAGAATTGTCTGGGAGATTCTGACACCATGCTTTTTCCCATATGAGTCAGTAGCAAGCAGAAACATCTCCAAGTTATATTCCTTTAAGGAAGAACAAAATTTGTAAGATTTGTCCTCATTTAAATGCTATTTAAATATAAAGAGCAATATCCTAGCTATGAGACTCTGCCATCCGAGGATTGGGTCCAAAGACTACAATCATGTAATTAGCAGTACTCGAGGCTACATCTTAATAAGACCATCTGGAAACTGAATCTGTTTCAGAGTAAGGATATCCACTTTTCAGTGCAGTTTCATGTTAATTATAATCAATCAGTGTGTGTGCTGCACTAGAAGCTTGTTATTTTCTAGTTGGAGGTTGTTTTTAACCTATAAAACTCTAGTGCTAAGTTGCCTGCTGTTGGTTAATATTTCTAGAATTAACCTGAGGGTCTCATTCCTAAAACACTTGGTACTTCGTTACCTCAGAGAGGTGTACAAAGCCTATCTTAATTTTACCAACGTATGAGAAAGAGGCAAAATTAAAGATTAAGGATGAACAGATGTTGTGATCACTTCTATCATGAGGTCAGGTAAATGTCAGGTTTGTTTTATGTGGGTTTTACTTCTGATAGTGTGCTAGATAATCCTTACAAAGGCACTGGAAATAGATGGCCCCTTCACAGAAATTGAGACAAACATCTAAATTATTTCCAAGTAAATGTTTTCCCTTGAAAACTAGGAAGACAATAAAAACCAATGCAGATGCAATTTCTAGCTCTTTAACTCTGGATTCCCACATTACCTGATGAAAGCTTTTCAGCGAAAGCTCAATAACTGCATAAAAGTCTCTCTTCATTATTTGGGGAAAATACAAAACTGAACCACTCACTCCATAGATTAACTGGAGGACTAAAAATAGTTTTTTTCTAAAGGAATAGAGTAGATCTGATTCTTATATCACTTACATGCAGATAAATAATGAGTAATTTCTCTGAAGCCAAGGGAGTAGTGCCAGTTTAGAAAACATGAAGAATTGTCAGAGCAGTGCCTGGTCTAATGCTGTAAATACTATGTAGATCTATTTGCATACATAAACTATTTCTCTGCAGGGTCCAATGCTGACTTTTTTGACCTGCCCTGCATAAGTACTCTGTCTGTTTAAATAGAGGGATATATAGACATGCAACTCCATATTTGTCATTGCACTCAGTATAGATGACAAAGGTGACAAAGTAAGTGCATTAGGAAACAATGCCTTATGCATTATTTGCCTTTGCCTTATGCAAAATTCCATTTTATTTTTATTCATAAGTTGAATCATTATAATCCTTCAACTTCAGGGCCATATTGTCCCTGAGATGTCAGAACTGAGATGGGAAATTAATATTTCATTTTAGATGGCTCAGAGTTTTTCAATGAGGTGTAATATAATAGTGAAAAGGAAATGTAGTTGACTGATATATACAGTTGTTTGCCCTTCTGAAATACAATTGAAGTGTGCAATGCCTGAGCAGTGTCAGGGCAGTGGAGCTGTTATTAATGGTGGTATGCATTCTACTGGGAGGCAGTTCAAATTACACTGTGCAGAGCTCAAAGCTGTCCCTGCTGCCCTGATAGTGAATCTACACTCATTGCTTTAAAAGGGTCTAAATTAGGTTGTATCGAAGGCAAGAATTTCAAGAGAACTCTCTTCTGCATTGTAGAGAGTTCCAGTTCACAATATGGTGCATAAAATGATATCAAGCTCCTATTTTCTGTTTTGTTTATTACCCCTGAGGGTAATACTGTTTGCATAATAATGATTTGTGACTCTGCATAATAATGTTTTTCCAAGAAGGTTTTGAAGTGGGTACTGATTACAGTAAGGGCGATCCACTGCTTGGTGACTGAAATAGAGCCCATTCATGCTGCAGTGGATGATGCTCTACATCAAAGGATATTTTAGTTTAAGATATCTATATGCACATGTTTGTTCAGTAAACCAGGGCTGAATTGAATTCCTCTTTTTTTATTTTTGTTTTGTTTGCTTGTTTACTTGTTTCATCTTGTTTGGTTTGACTTGGAGATTTTTGTTTGTACAGTGAGTGGAGGAAAAGGTGTGCAAAGCTTTCTTTTATGTCCTTAGGATACAATTCACAATATTTAAGCTCAGTAAAGCTTAGCATTACACAAGTGACAAATTTGTATGAAAGTGAGGCTCTGAGAAGATAATACTCTGATCTTCATGTGACAGATTAGAATGCAAGGCCTTTTATAAGACTGCTGTCCCTATCAGCTCAGACACTTCCAGCTCCTTTTTGCTGTATTTGAGGCATGTAATGATTACTGTAGTAACATAAATACTGATCTTTTCATCCTGTCTTCTAGATCTGTTGCTGAGCATTTGGTGCAGGCAACCTTCTATAATGACCCACTGAGGATGTGAGTTCCTGACTTCAGCTAGAGTCCTGGCTTTTCATTTTGGTCAGCATCAACTTGTCCCAAGATTAAACTTCTGTGTGATTTCCCAAGAGGGTGTCTATTTAAACATCTTGCCTGACTTATCTTTCACTGTCTGTTCTTTGTGTTTGAAGACCCCCATTTGTTCCATTAAGGCACTGCTTCATTTCTGTTCAGTCTTGTGAATGAAGCAGTGAATGAAGTAGTAAGAACATAATCTGTGAATTCAGCCTGGATTAAACCCCTGAAATGACAGAATAGCTTTTGGGGGTTTTTTTGTGTGTCTATGTATGAGTATTTGGGTGTATTTTTGTAGTAGGATGACTCTTGGGGAGAGATGACTGAACTAAAGAAGTGCTCTACAACTTCCTCAAAGAGTGACAGTGGCTGGAGGGGTATTAATTCCTCTCTCTGGTGACCAGTGGTAGGTAGCTGTGTCAGGGAAGTTTAGACTGGATATTAGGAAGAGGTTCCTTGCTGGGAGGTTGGTTGAGCACTGGAACAGGCTCCCCACAGCACCAGCTCATCAGAGTTCAAACAGCATCTGGTCAATGCTTCTGGTCATATTTACACTCCTGGTTTACTTTTAGGTAGTTTTGTAAGAGGCAGGGAGATTGTCTTTACCTGTCTCTTTCAACTTGAGAAATTCTGTGATCATGTGATTCCATGTGGTAAAAAAACCTCAGAAATTGCATTAAAATGCTTTTCCTTCTTCACCTTATTTTGACTTCTCTTTAGAGCAAAAGGAACAAAGAGTACAAGAAGACACAATCACCATAGTAATTGTTATATATATTCAATTACGGCATAAATATATATGTATCTAATGGTATGTATTTTATAAATACCTAATATCTGATATTTAATGGATATTATGTATAGTTACTAATTTATGCTAATCTACTCATATCTCTGTAGTATTTATAGTTATGTAATCTAATGGTAATTGTCATCCAAGTTACTGCCACAGGGAGACAGGAAACAGATTAGGAGTACTGAAAATATAAAACTGTACTTTAAAAAGTGTCATGTAGATTGCAGTTTCTGAAATACTAGATATATCCAAACTCACATTGCTGACCCTTCTGATCACATGGTCCTGTTTTCATCTTTATCACTGCTGTGCAGGAATCTGTATTAAGTGGTTAGCAAAGATTTATCAAAAAATCAGCTCCACTTCTGTGATCACAGGCCAGCTACCTGCTTTTAAGGTGCAGAGATAAAAACTATGGTTTTGGTAGTTCAACTTTATTTTAGCAGTGTGTTGACATCCCAATATAAGCATTTGCTTCCCTTTCTTCTAAATGGAACTATGGATTAACCACCTATGTACGCTTTCAATAGAAAATTACAATGACTAAAGCTGTAAATAACTCCTGTAAAATAAAAAAAAGGTAATTTTGTTACTAAAGCCATTTGGATTATCTCTTAATTCACTCCTATCCCTGTTTCCTGAGGTTGAAAATTCTGCTGTTATTATGATAAATTAAACTTAATTTCAGTGCATTCAAATTCAGCAAGCCTAATGAATGTCTTTGTGTGATAAATGAACTTCAGACATCCTGTCTACACTTGTCTCTTGCCCATTAAGTCTGTATTAATGGAGGAGACTTTTAAAAGTTATTGGCATATAACATTGGATGAGATGTCAAAATCAGCCAAACTAAACAACAATAAATTTTGAATAATTGATGGTGCCTCTCAAATAAAGTCACAATACACTGCAATAGAGTAATTTTTTAAAATACAAAGAGCAGAGGGAGCATGGAGATGTTCTGAGATTAGCTCAATAAGGAGATTTCAGATTCTAGCATGACTATGTAGCTGCTTGCTTAAGAATGGAGAACTGCAGAGGTAAATTAATGAAATTGCATAGAGCACAAAAACTTAGTAAACCAGAAGCATCTCTGAATCATTTTGAAAACTTAGTAGGTCTGAATTTCTACATGAAAAATATCCCAATTCCTCAAAGACTTTAGCTTAACATTTCCAATCAGAAATTTTCAGGTATTTCTGAGCCACAAATATTTTCATGTACTCAGTTAGATAGTCATAAGAGATATGCAAGCCAATGTTTCAAATACATGTATGCCATGCTAAGACAATATTTCTTCCTGACTTGTAATTGTTTCATTGCTTGTTGTTCAAAAGCATGGGGGAATTGGTAACCTTACTATTTATACATGGTAACTTCCGCACTTGAACACTACAGAATGCTAGTTTACTGCTGCAAGTGCTCTTCATATATTCTTTCTGTCCTTCTTTTCCCCTTCTGGCTCCTTCATTTTGAATCTGAGCATCAGAATTCCATGACAAAATTATTCTTCTGTGAAGACTGCAACTTGGAGCTGAATTCTACCATTTAAAAAGCATCACTTTCTATGTATAAATAGTATGTATATTTACTTTCACAGTCTTCAGTCACTTTATGTTTTACTACAAACCACTACTTTCACAAAATAAAGACAAAATTAGGAAGATACTTGGTACACTGGAGTGTAAAAGTATGTGGGATATGAAAAATAGAACCAAACTCTTCACTAACTGTAAGTAAAAACAACATTTTATGCCTAACAGAGAATGATAATGCCTCTTCGAAACAAGGTGTTTATAGCTAAATCAAACAAAATGAAAGCAAATCCTACTGATTGATAACAGCAAACCTCATGTAAAAAGACATTTTGTTAAGTAATTTTCTCCTTTATTAGTGAAAAAGAATTTTTTTTGTGGTATCAGAAAAAGACAGGAAGATCTGAGAGAAAAAGAGATGAAAGACAAAAAAAATCAAATCTCATACTTTTAGATATCAATTATGTCATTTATTTAGAGGCAGTAACAGTATGTGGGGTATGTGGGATTTCAGTCATATTTGTTTAATGATAGAAAAAATACTAAGGACAGGCCAACATATTGTCCATATACTTTCTAGAGAACATGACAAAGTAGAGGACCAGTAAAATACCTTCATTCCTGAGCAAAGCTCCTTCTCTTTTTTTCTCTTCCACCCACAGATCAGGAGGAGATGTGGAGAGTATAGCCTGTTTCAAAGGGACTTTTTATTTGATGTTTTCTAAGTACCTGGAAGCTTATTGAGACTTTCATACATATTGAGATTGCCGTGGGGCTTCCCTAAAGTCAGGGGATCAAGGCTGCCCTGAATTAATAGAAAATACATTAAATTTTATTTCTTTCCCACTGGCAAACTTCTTGCCTTTGGGGAACCACCACAGAAACATTTGAATAAGAGCCGGTTCATGCCATGTCAGCATGAAGTAGACACAGAAAAATCTTAAGGATGTCTGCAGTGTGCCCAGCTGATGATGGGATTGGAGAAAAGGTAAATGAGCAGGTCAGAGACAGGTAAGGGGGGACAAGACAGTAACATACCATCACAAGATGTCTTTCAGTAGAACGCTTTTGTATTCATGGCTCTAGAAACAGAATTATCAACGCTTCATCGTAGTGACTGCAGTCTTGTAAATGGCCTAAAACACATTTTTGAAACCTTAGATTTTAACCAAAATTATTCTCCTTTAGTAATGTAGTACAATAACTAGTAATTTTGTAGGGAATGCAACACATTGATACTGTTGTAGATGTTGCTGACTTCAGCATCTTATTATATGTTATTTAATGAAGAACGTTTACATTTACAAAAGCTACATTGAATCTTATGACATGTTAAGGGTGTTAAGATGGTTATTTAGGTGTTTTTCCCCAAGGTAGGAAGCTTCATAGACAAGAAAATACTTATGCTATCTGTAATGTAGTCCTGCAGTTTTACAAATTAAATGCATGTAGCTTGTCATGATTTCTTTCATGAGTTTATGTTTTCCTTAATATCGGCTATAGGAAGGATGAGCATGATACAGGAAAATCTAACAGTTTAGAAAGAGAGAGTGAGAAAGAAAGAAAGTAATTTCAATAATATGCCATGCCTTCTGGGTTAGATTTTAAAAAATACAAGTGCAGGTTTTCTTCCCCTGTAGTTAATCCACTTCTGTGAATGTCCTATGCAGTATCCTTTCAAGTAATATGCATTCTTATTTGTTTCATTAACTTCTCTTCTGGAGAACAATGCTATATAGTTGACAGCAAGGGAGCTTGTGGAGAAAACAGAGATAAGCATTAAGAGCTTTCGTGCAGGAAACAGTAGGATTAGATGTATTTTTCATAAACTATACCTTGTAAAAGTCCAAATACGTCCAATACCTAGCTGAAGAGAGTGAAAATTTGTGTTCTTTATATCCTGTTTACCAGACGTTGTCTGATATTCAAAAGCTATATTTAGTAGTCTAAAGTAGGGAATGTTCAGCAAAAGAGTTTCACAACAGGAAATCAGCCTCTGGTCTGATTGCCAAGGTCTGTTACTGTCTTCCATGTTATTAGATCAGCATAAACCTTTAGAAGTTAGTGGGTAAGAAGAATCAAACATAAGCCTCCTGACTTTTGCGTTCAAAATCACAAATTAAACAATATACATTGGCAAACTCTCCATCTTTTCTGTTCTAAATAGGATTTTATATATCATGTACACATATAACAGATATAAAGACTGACACCTCTCTCTGTACACAGAGAGATTATGGATCTCCTGTCCCTTAAATTGTTAATACATTCTTTCAGGGGGAAAACAAACCAAACCAAAATCAAACAAAATAAAACAAAACCAAGCTTTTGATATACAGTTTCTATAGCAACTGTGGGTAAACAAGGTACATACTATATAATGCTAAAGAAATTAAAAGGACAAACTCAAGGATATTTGGGGGAAAAATTATGCACAAAGCACCTTAAATAAATGTAGATGCTAGCATCCTGCACTTGCATATATATGAGACTGTTTTGAAACCTTTCAAAGCATGAACAGGTCATCTGATTGAATTTTGGCAAAATACAAAATATGTCAAAAGTATTTAATAGCCTAATATGCTTTCATTTGTGAAAATTTGCCCTGAGTTCATCTGAGATTGAAATAGAACCTGAAGACACATTTTCTTTCCACTTACTTGTTCAGAAAAGCCTAAAATAAACAGATGATGAAAAGAGTATTCATATGGTGTAAGAGAACATCCTAGGCAGCAGCCAAAGAGGAGTCTTTATTGGGTTTCAGCTATATGCCTCCAGTCCAATTACAGCCCAAGTAACAGTGTCTGCAAAGGTGCACGAAACATTTGAGTCTGTGAGATAATTAAGACAGTGTGGCTTCAAGTAAGGATGTGCTAATACCTGCCAGTGATATGATGATATAACATGCATTGAAATAGTCACTGAGACAGTGCCCAAAGATTCCTGGAGTGTGGCAAAAGCATGATTTATAACATAAAAAAATGAACCCCAAAATAGCTTTGTATGCACAGGTGGGCAATTTTCTGCTAATATTGATAACATCATGCATGAATACCCAACCTTTTGATCCAAACATTGGTTCAGAGAATGCAAAAGACAGGGTGTACACAGTCCTTGAATAGAATTTTGAGACACTGACAAATTTGACCCTTAGTGCCTATTATTCATTCCCCAATTCCCCAGTGCAGGCTTTGTGTAAGAATTTTTTTAATAAATAAAGAAATAAAAGTTCTCCATGTGAAATTTAGTGCTAACATTAGACACAAAAAGAACATCTATTGCAGAGCTAGACTTTTTTTTTTTTGCTCTTATTTAGGTGTTTCATTAGGGAAAGGTGTTCTCTCTTCTGATGTTTGTTTATTTTTTGTTTGGCTTTGGTTTTATTTTGTTTTGTTTGCTTGGTTTTGTTTTATTTTGTTTGGTTTTGGTTTGGTTTGTTTTCCCCCTGAAAGAATGTATTAACAATTTAAGGGACAGGAGATCCATAATCTCTCTGTGTACAGAGAGAGGTGTCAGTCTTTATATCTGTTATATGTGTACATGATATATAAAATCCTATTTAGAACAGAAAAGATGGAGAGTTTGCCAATGTATATTGTTTAATTTGTGATTTTGAACGCAAAAGTCAGGAGGCTTATGTTTGATTCTTCTTACCCACTAACTTCTAAAGGTTTATGCTGATCTAATAACATGGAAGACAGTAACAGACCTTGGCAATCAGACCAGAGGCTGATTTCCTGTTGTGAAACTCTTTTGCTGAACATTCCCTACTTTAGACTACTAGGACAGTGTAAGTGTAATAATACATAATAAAACTGATATTGGTAATTAGATTTAGCTGACCAGCTGAAATACTGAAGCACCAAACCAATACTTTCTCAGAAAACTCCAAAGGAAATAGAATAACCTGTTATTAACTTGGTCTTGATTAGCTTTTCTTGATCTTCACAGTTTAGTTCCTCATATATACTATCTGAGCAAGATATTTTTGAAAATTATTACACAGGAATGAAAGACCGGAAGGTTTGTAATACTTTTAAGAATGTTAAGAAGTTTCTTTAATAAATACTTCAATGATTTTAAAGTGTGTATTTGTGATGAGAAAAAAATGGTATTCTTGAGTTAACTAGTGAGTGTGATGTACATTTACTGTCAGTTATAATGACTAAAAATAAAAATAGTATAAAAACAGAAGTTTCATTAAAAATTTGTTAGTTTCTAGGCTGACCTTCACCTGCTATGTCTGACTTATTCCAGTGGTACAAACTACAAACAGAAATAACAGCTCTTTTCCTCTACATGGTGTCTGAGACTGGTTTTGTTCTATGGTTTTGCCACTGCTAGAAAGAGGAAATTATCTGAGATAAATGAGGATAGTTTTTAAGAGGTCAATCCCTTTAGGGTGTACAGATGATGTAGGGGGACCACTGTTGTCACTGTAAAACATCTGAAACAGAATTTAGAGCATGCCTTCCCCTTGGAAACCAGTCAAACAGGAGATCAGTAGAATGGAAAAGTGTCTTAGAAACATCATCTCTTCATCCCTCTGAGATTTGAACTGAACATTTGCATTGAACGTTGAACAAGCTGAGCCTGATCTTCTGTTCACTGTAAGAAAAAAAAGTCTCTTGTTAAAATCATCTACAATCTGTCTATAAAATGCCATCTGCAAACTTGATGCCCTTGGACACTCAAACACCCTTCAAACTGAAGGTTCTACTGGTTTTTTCCCTGTTTCACCCACTCAAAGAGCCAACCATTTAGATAAGTAACATTGTCTGATAGTGTCAGGATTCTTAAGGAGAGCAGGGAACAGGTAAGTCTGCTCAGGGTTAGGGAAGGGCAGTCAGTAATGCTAGGTGTGCACTGCTTTGAAGGCAGAAAAATTCAGACTTCTCATCAATTTTACTACCACTGCCATTGTGAGCCAGGCATATCATCCTGCTAATATGCTTTTAGAAGGATTTTTTTTTTATATCCCTGTATATCAGTTGGGGGTAGGGTGAATGAGCAGACCTGATGATGTTAATACCAGAATATTTTGTGAGCTGATGATATTCCAGACACCCTGTGACTTTACCTGTGGATCTGGCAATCTTTTTTCCTGCCTTAGAGATAAATGTTTCTCTTGTTTGACTAGAAGTGACTAGAGTTACTTATATAGGCAGTTACCTGAAGATTTTTTACCCCCTTTTCAGGAAACCTATTAATACCTAAGGCCTCTGAAGTACTTCTTATCTCTACCAGTAATGAACTATTTGTAAAGAATTGATCCTGTTGGTCTGTGAGAAAATCCTTGCTATCTTTTTTTTTTGTAGGATTGTTTTTTACAGGGTACAAATACTTCTGAAACAAGGGCAGGGTAACTCCCAGGGAGAGGGGGTTGGGAGACTGACAAGTAACTGTGAGGGATAACGGCGGGAAGAAGTGCACCTATGAGGGGTAAGGGTGGGAAAAAGTGCACAAACGAGCAAGAACCATTACATAACTTAGGGGGAAACCGGGACCAACCATTACAATAACAATTAACTAAACTGTAAAATAATTAAGCACCGCAACAAAAAACCTGACATAACAATTAAGAGCCTGCAAAACAGAAGAATCCATCAGGCACATTTAAGTTGACTGTCTCATGGAAAATTGTACAAATTTAATAAAGACCTCTTTGTTTCTTTCCAGTACTTCATTGGTATTGCAATTTCCTCTGCTTTTGTTAATAAAGCAAAATTACTTTAAGAGACTGATAAATGACTTGAATTTTCTTTGTGTACCTGGCCTTTATGTTACACTATTTGTTGGTGAGAAAACAGTTGTTCGTGGTTACAACAAACAAGGTCAACTGTCACAAACACATCGTTTGATGAGGATTCAGACATGTTGTAGTGGGTTGACCATGGCTGGTTGCCAGGTAGCCATAAAAAACGGCTCAATCACTCCCCCCCACAAGCAGGCAAGGGAAAGAAAATATAACCCAAAGTATATGAGTGGAGATAAGAACAGGGAGAGATCACTCACTAATTGCAATCACAGGCAAAGCAGACTGATTTTGAGGATATTAGTTGTATTTATTACTAATAAAATCAGAGCAAAACAATGATAATAATTTTTAAAAACACCTTCTCCTCCTCAGCGCTCCCTCCTTCCCAGACTCTACCTTGTTTCCCCAGAGGTGCAGGGATATGGGAATGTGGGTTATGTCAGTTCATGACATGTGGTTTCTGCCAGTACTTAGGGAGAGGAGTCCTTCCCCTGCTCCAATGTGGGGTCCCTCCCACAGGAGACAGTTCATGGACTTCTCCAGCATGACTCTATCTTACAGGCAACAGTTTTCCACAAATTGCTGCAATGTGGGTCTCTTTCCATGGGGTGCAGTCCTTCAGGAATAGCCTGCTCCAGCTTAGGACCCACAGGGTCACAACTTCATGGTAGACGAAGGCTGCTCCAGTGTGGGCTCCTCTCTCTGATCCCTACCAGGAGCCTCTTCCAGTGTGGGCTTTTCATGGATTCAGAGCCTTCATTTCAGGTGTCCAGCTGCTCTGGTGTGGGGCTCCTCCATGAGCTGCAGGGGCACAGCTGCCTCACCATGGTCTGCACCATGGGCTGCACAGGAATTTCATCTCTGGTGCGTGGAGCCCTCCTTGGCCCTCCTTTTCCACTGACCTTGGTGTCTGTAGAATTGTTCCTCTCATGTACTCTCAGTTGTGTTCTTTTCTGAACACGATTATTTCTACACGTTAATCTTTTTTTCCTTCTTAAATATGCTATCATAGAGATGTTGTTATAATTTCTGATTGGCCCAGCCTTGGCCTGAAGCACATCACTCCTGAAGCTGGCTGGCATTTTATGTGTTGGACAAGAGTGAAGCTTCACACAGCTTCTCACAGAATTCACCCCTCTAGCTACCCACTACCAAAACCTGGCCATGCAAACCCAGTTCACATGTTTTAGCCCATCATTTAGGAACCTTTCTTTAATGCTTATACATTTCTCAATTTCTCACCATGTCTGGATTTGCTTTCCGTAGCATTTTCATCCAGTAACCTTCACAACTTGGATTTCTCCAGCTCATGGTTAAAGAGTGAAATACCCTATTTTTTTTTTTTTTTCTGGTAGAGAAAGAGTCCTCTCTAAACTTAATCACTTCCTTATAGCAAAATTTGAGATGTAGTCCAAAACCTTAAGAATTTATATTCACATGCAGTGGTTATTTAAAGCTTAGACATTGATTCAGGCATGATCAATCTCAGGACAAATGCTTGCTTTCTCTTAATCTGAGTGACATACCAGCAATATAATGTGGCTAAACAGATAAGTCCCTTTGAAAAAGTGGACTGGCTGCAAAGCGAACCTGATGCTTTGACTGGATTGCAGAAAGTCGTACACATACAGTTTCTTTCCTGCTCATTCTTATAAATTTTAAGACCTGCTTTAGTTGGCTAGTTCTTTTAAGTAACCTCGGTCTGACAGCCTTTAAGGACTGAGAAGAACAGCTCAAAACTAATCTTGGCAAGTTGTTCTTGAGTAAGAAATTATTTCCCACTTGTTGGGAGAAATCATGGGCTCCTGGTTCCTTCTCACTTCTTCTGAGCTGCTTGGACCTTTCATCCTTCTTCTCTCATATTTCTTCCTGTTCTGAGGTAGGAAAAAACAAATGTATACTGGTTGGTGGCAGACATCACTTTTCTTTTCTGTGGCAAAACACTTCCTGCCTGCAGGATCTATGAGGGAGTTCAGGAAACTGGAATAAAGATATGAGCAAAGAGAATGAGTGGCAAAGATTTTGAGAAAAAAAACACGGACTGGGAAGGCTTAAAACAATAGACAAAAGGGGAAAGAAAGTAGGTGTAAAAGAAACGAGAGAATCTCAAATGCAGGAGCAGAAAAAGAACTGAGAGAATATCAAACAAATGGAAATAAATTTTTTTAAAAAGTATTGAAGAAACAAGTCCTTATATTATGCTGAAGATTTCATAAGACATTTGGATATTTTGTTTATGCTTTAAGATAAAAAGAAAGAGGACAGTACACTTCTGTGAAGCTACTTAATGTTCATTCATATCTTCCTTCTATGGCCATTTGTGGAATTTCTGTGGGTTTCCTGTAAGTGGAAGGATAGTGGGCTAAAAGCAAATGCAGTTTGGATATTAAGGACTGAAAATGGGGTTTCTAAATGCATATTTCCTTAGGAAAGGCTAGGGGTTGTTAACGCTCAAAATTAACTTGTAGCAGCAGACAGAAGAGAAGTTCTATGTCTTGAGAAATTGAAAAAAAACTATATTACCCCTTGATATGTTTGCATTTATTGACTTTGAAGTTTGCTGTGGGGTTTCTTTTTCTTTCTCTTTATCTAACCATCATTGTGTTCATGGTGCTGAAAAACACTCCCAATAAACAGCTTTTGTGGTTGCTAAGTGCTTTGGCATCCCTTCATTTTTTCTTTAAATTACCCACAAAAGATTTTTAAAGTCTGACTACTCCTCCACTGTGAACATTGAATCCTTTTATTTGAGGTCCCGAACTGAATTTGAAACAATTATATATTTGCTTTTACAATAATGTGTTGCTATATCAAATTGTGTTTTTGAGAGTCCCCTGATCAAAGAATATGGAATATTTTATAGTTTTTGAATATCAAGATTTTGGGAAACAATATAATTACAGAATATCCTGGGTTGGAAGGAATTCTTCAGAATTATTGAAGTCCAGCTCCTAGCCCTGCACAGGACACCCCAAGAATGTGTCCTATGCCTGAGAGTGTTGTCCACTTCTTGAACTTTGTCAGGCTTGATGCTGTGACCACTGCCCTAGGGAGCCTGTTGCAGTGCCCAAATAACCTAGGGGTGGAAAACTTCCTCTTGACATCCAACCTAAAATTCTTCTGACACACCTTCACTGGGCACTACAGAGCAGAGATTAGTGTCTGCCCCTCCTCTTTCCCTCACAAGGAAGTTTCAGATTGCAATGAAGTCTCCCCTGAGTCTCCTCCAAGCTGAACAGCCTCTCCTTGTATGTCTTCCCCTCCAGACCCTTCAACATCCCTGCGGCCTTCTTTGGACACTCTTTGATAGTTTAATATGTTCTTTATATTGTGGCAGCACTCAAGGAGAGGCTGGCCCAGCCAAGAGCAGAGTGGGAGAACCCCCTCCCCTGCCCAGCTGGTGATGCTGTGCCTGATGCCCCTGGGACATGGTTGGCCCTCCTGGCTGCCAGGGCACTGCTGGCTCAGATTCAACTTGCCATCAACCAGGATTCCCAGGTTCCTTTCCACAGCTCTGCTTTTCAGCATCTCATTCCCCAGTCTATGCACATCACCAGGTGTCCTGTCCCTCTTTAAAAGGGGGAGTTGGGGAGCATTCTTTTTGATAGATTTCTCAAATGAAAATAAAGTGCAAGCATGGCAATATTGTGTCTGAGAACTGTTTATTTTAAAAAAAGGGTAAGTGTTCCTGCCAAGGGCAATAAAAAAGAGAGCAGAGAGGGAAAAAGAGAGACAGAGAGAGAGACAGAAGACAAGGACAGATCGTCATCTCAGGTGCCCTGTTAGCGCCAACTCGGAAGATGGAGTGTGCATGCTGCGAGCAGTGATGAGCCTGCTCAGCTCTTGTGACCGGCAGGGCGCGATTTCCAAGCAGCAGCGGTACCGTGTCTCCAGAGTTGATGAATGACAGCCGCAGACTGGCTGCTTCAGGCCGTGGCTGCTGCGGGAAACACAGGAATGCATGTAACATGGCAGCGGCATGGCTGTGGGCTGGGTGCAGGCAGCGGCTGCTCCATTGGGGAAACACTGGAGCACTAGGTTGTCAGGGCAATGACCTGCCTTGTGCAAGGGAGAAAAAGGCGAGGGAGGCTAAGCTGAACCTCCGGGGGAGGCCCCACTCCCTCCATGAAACCCAAAGAAAAATTGTCTTGATTATGTTGCAGTTAACTGCTTTTATGTGCTAAGGCTTCTCCCATAGCCCGATTTTCCAGGCTTTTTTTTCTCCAGGCATGCAAGCATCTGCCCCACCAGCAAATGGAAGGTTGCTTGCAGCCTGATGGTGGAAGGTTTATTTTCCCTGATTGGCTGTAAGGTGAAGCCTCCTCAGGGACAGGGCTCCCAGCATGTGTACAGCCCCTAGAGTAATTTTTCGCCTCATGTATAACATATGTTAAGGCATAAATAAAAATCAGATTGGTCCCTCTCACCAGAGTTGCCCCATCCCAGGTGAGAATTATTAAACTCCATACAGTTGGTGATTGCCCAGCCCTCTGATTTGTTCAGATCTGTCTGCAGGGCCTCTCTGTCCTTGAAGGAGTCCACAACTCCTCTCAGTTTAGTGTCTTCATCACACTTACCTAGTATTCCTTTGAGTTCCACATCCAGGTCATTTATGAAGATGTTGAGGAGAACTGGACTAAGAATGGAGACTCTGTGGAACCCACTAGAGTCAGTTGCTCACCCATGCTGTAACACTGTTATCTAGCTGTGGGCTGGACATTTTGTCCGGAAGGGTCCTGGGAGACACAGTATCAAAAGCTTTACTGAAGTCCAGAATGGTTATATTAACTGGCTTTCCTTGATCAGATAGCTGATTTACCCCATTGTAGAAGTAAATCATGTTCAACCAGCAGGACTTTGCTCTCATGAAAGCAAAGGAACCAATGACTGTGTTGTCTTCTAGGTATTTTGCAATACTGCCCAGAATCTAATATTTTCCATGATTTTACCAGACGCTAAAGACTGACAGGCCCGCAGTTTCCAGGGTCCTCCTTCTTGCCCTTTTTGGAAATCAGGACAATATTTACCAGTTTCCAGTCAGCTGGGACTTCTCCATATTCCCAAGACTCAAAAATCATTGAGAGAAGCTAGCTCCTTGAGGATTCTTGGATGAATCTCATCCAGCTGGAGCAGCAGAACCCACACAGTTTCAGGGTTGAGTGAGAGTTGATCATTCTCTCAGTGATGGTCCTTCAGCTCAGGGCACTGAGATGCCCTTGGTCCATCATCAGTGTTGAAGACAGATGCAAAGTAAACCCCTAATGTAATGCAAACCTCTAATAAAGTTTGGTATTGCGGACTTGCTTTAGAAAATCTGACTTTTAGAAAACTCCATAGATGTTCTGCCATGTACCCCTAAGAATGCAACAAGTAGAGTGACAAATAAGGCATCAGATAAGATTGGTACAGGTTACAGCTGGGTTTTTATTCTCTCTTTCTGTGCTTGTCTTATGATGGGGCTTTTACATAAGCAATCACTTAGAGGAGGGCTGTGCTAATGCTTTGACAAGATGGCCAGGGATATATGCACAATTGCCTTAACTGTTAAAAAATGAACTGCATTTGGAAACTGAGTGCTAAGGGAAGCAAATTAGTTTTTATAAAGCATGTGTTTGAAAAAAATATTTAATGCCAAGTTGGAGTGTTATTTGGGAAGTGGAGTATAAAAGCCAATCCTAACATCAGAGTGCACATTGAGTTTAAGGTAACCTTTAATAATTGCAATCTGCTATACCCCCATGTAAGAGATATAACTATGTTAGCATCCCTTCTACTCAGGCACCATATATTTCCATTACGAAGCCAGCCGCATTTAATTAGTGTCATGTAGTAAATTAGCAGTTGTAAGGACTGCTGGGTACAAGGGAATCTCCATTTTCTTACCGTCTACTTAATCCTCAGTCAATGTTGAGATTACTGCTTACTTAATTTACATATACAAGAAAAAATGCTGACAATCTGCTCAGATGTTGTGATTCAGTCACTTTATGGACTTGGACAAAAAGATGTTTTGTGAACAGCAGTCAGGAGTACTACTTTGCTATTTTATCTTTCTGAGGGCATGCAGAGTGGTCACATATACTGAAATTGCTTTTTCTTGTATGTATTAGACAAATTGGTTTGTTTTTATTAGAAATAACAACAGTTAATTTATAAAGTATAAAAAAATAAGGTTTACATGGCAAAACATGATACTGAAAAAATTTAGAAAAACCCCAAACTCAATGTTAAAATTAGTTTTCAGATACAATGAACATTTAGGTAAAGAGATTATTTTGGATGAAGACATTTCTGATATGACAAAAACTAATTTGCATTATTTCATATCTCCTTTGTTTACTGCTAAGTGCAGTTATGATGAGACAAAAATAACTTTTTGTATTAATGTCTGCTATTCTAATCCTGTTTCAGTATATTAGAAAGAAGTTTCTTAGGAAATTTTATAACAGCTTAAGGTGAGAGGAGTTCTCCAGTGGCATTTTGGTCTCTGCAGAGATGGTGCTGACAATGGTTCTCACATCCTGCAGCCCAAGCAGAAGACCAGGCTAGACTTCTTCAGGGGAATGAACTGCAAATATTTACAATACCCTCTTTGCATTTGTTGTATTACTGCCCATCTCACTGAAACCAGTACAAATTCTATCATTCCCTGTACAGGGACTGGATTATGGATATGTGTGATTTAAAATGATTGCATAGAAGTAATCCACTTTTATCCTAATTTTTAGCATTTGCAATACTCTGTTGATTTGTAATTAAGAAATGAATGAATGAATGAATGAATGAATGAATGAATGAATGAATGAATGAATGAATAAGAAATGTACCAAATTCATAGTAATTTGAAGATCAGAAATACATAGAAGACAAACAAGAGAGGACCAATTTTCACCATGTTTGGAGTTGCTCTATTTATGGGTTTTCAAAATAGCAAAATTCTTTGTGCAAAAATCTGAAACCATGGAGGAAAGCTGCACTCTGAAAAAACCATTCTGGTAAATGTGGAAGACAGTAATGTAGGAAAGAGATACTGCTGCCTACAGTTTTGAGTAGCTCAACTGTGAGCTTGTGTGAGGTTATGCATAAATTATTATCATTATTAGAAAGTGATATTGTTCTAACAAGTTTGAGTTAGCTGTGTTTCTGTGGTATGGGCTTTTGATAACTACCAAAGCTTATTTTCATAAAATTTAAGTATTTAATTCATGGTTGCCACGCTCATATCAATGCTTAAGCCAGCAGAGTTACTTAGAAACATGTAATGGGATAATGATTTTCTTTGGCATTGAGTATTCTTCAGCTGACTAGAAATGTGGTAAAATGCTACGGCAGTTTTTGAAGTAGTTGGGATATTTTCAACCGCCATGTAGTTAATGTATTAATGTTTTACATATGCAGTAAAATTTTTAACTTGGGTGAGCTGTGGAATCACAATACTGTTGGTTATAACTTTTTAAAAACTGTGTGATATACATTACTTGCAAGAATTCATACAAATACATTATTCCTGATATAGTGATTGATTTTGTCAGACAAAACTAGTCTCACACTGGCATACTAATTATGTCTATTCTGACATTTTCAAGGAATATCAGTAAAGCTACTTAAAATATATAAGAAGTGCAAATATTCTGTAATTATTTAATACAGAAGCACCATGTTTTAACATTGGCAAACTTTGCTTTGAGATTTGGAAGGAATTGTGAAATAGTTTAAATGCTGAGGGGGGTTTATATATTCCCAGTTTTAGGTAACGGAATCAGAGGGTCCTTCTGTTGCCTTGCCCATTGCCGGAAAGGCAAAGGGCATTACTTTTCTTGAAGCTTCTGGAACCAGGAAGGATGAATATTTTTCACATGCATCATAAGGCTGTTTCTCAGCTGAAAATAAAAGCCTGGCTGGTCATCTCTTTGATTGTGCTGTATATTGGGAGAACTGTGAGCATTGCATTGATCATGAAACTTTTCAGTGGAGATAGGTTTAAGTAAATGCTGGCAAGGGTTAGAAAATCATTGCTTAGGCAAGAACTGTTTGACTGATGCATCTTCTTAGGAAGCAATTATGCTAATACAACTAAATGG
The DNA here is from genome assembly GCA_013399835.1 of Leptocoma aspasia. Lineage (NCBI taxonomy): Eukaryota > Metazoa > Chordata > Aves > Passeriformes > Nectariniidae > Leptocoma > Leptocoma aspasia. The sequence goes on along the minus strand of VXAX01002956.1, from coordinate 35,579 downwards.
ATAAAGATTCTCTTTAGCAACTTAAAATTAACATTTTGGAGGACACAAAAAACACAAACATGAGTTTTTTGTGGTGGCTAACAGCTGGCCTGAAGGCCTTACAGTTATAAATAATCCTAATTATAATTTTATAACTGAAACAGAACTGATTATATAAATAATGATAAAATTATCTTGATTATGTAACTCAACTAGTCTGGGCCATTGGGAAGCAGGCCTAAACCACTGGGGACACAGACAACTATTGGCCAGTTGGCTGTCTGGCAACTGGTTTAGCCAATCAGGACTAACCGCGCAGACCTTCAAAACTGTATAAGGAGAAAAGCACTCAATAAAAGTTGGCTGTTGTCACATGAACCTCGGTGTGTTCTGTCATGTGCCTCTTTCCAACATCAGTGACAAGTGGTTACTACCAACATGATGCAACCAGTTGCCATGGGTACCGTGGGGAGACAGAGGGAAGCAGGGATTGCTGCCTGCAGCCTGTAGGGCTGTGGAGAGGGGCAGGGAAAGCTGCAGTAGTCTCAGCAGAGCAGTGGGTATAGCTGGAGGCAGCAGAGAGAGCTGTGGAAGGTGGCCGAGAAAGCTGTGTGGGTTCAGACCCCTTTTGTGAATAGAAGATGCTGCCGGGAAATATGGGAGTGGCGGTTTCAGTGCAGGAAGACCCAGTTGTCAAGGTATGGACTCTTTTTTAAATAAATGGGGGATAAAATATGATGAGCAGGCTTTGCTAGCCTTGCTAATGTGGTCCAAGAACCACAGATTGGATATGACTGAAGGAGCCACCCTGGACTTAAAAACAGGGGAGTGGGCTGGCAAATTTATAATTGAAGCAGCCTCCATAGGCAATGAGACTGCCGTTAATGTAATAAAGCCCTGGAGGCTCATTATGGACTTTTTAAGGCAGTTCAAGACGGAGCATGATGCGAGGATGGTGGCCAGGATGCCGCGCTGTCCAGCGAGGTGAGCGGCGAGAACAGGGCACCCAAGGGGTAGTGGGAGGAGTGGATGCCACACCAGGTGTGTGGGAGAGGAGGACAGACAAGACAGCCACATCGTGCCACTAAGCTGTGTGGAGCTGTGCCATTGCCTTGTGCCAGTGGAACATCCTGGAGCTGTGTGAGGCCGCCCTGCTGGCCCATGATGGGGCGCATCACCAGCGGAGTGCACCGATCACACTGCAGCCGCACCTGACCACTGTGAAGTGGGGGTTCTGGCCACTGCGAAGCCACATCTGCCACTCTGCTGTGCTGTGCTGCTGTGTCAGGCAAGCACTCTCCAACCACGCTGGATCGTGCTGGCCCTGCAGCTGCACCTCAGTAGGGCACAGCTCCCACAGAAGCAGAGCGCCCCGTGGCTGCACCGAGTGTGCCTGTGCGGCCACTCAAACTGCGGTCACCAGAGCTACTCATGTCCTTCACCACCACGGACGTGCTTGGACCACCTCCTCCTCGGGCTGATTGGCTCAGCTGTGAGACTGTGCCTATAACCCAGCCTCTGTTGGGCATGCCCAGTCACCGCTGCGATTTGTGGGCAGACCTTGGAGACGTCATCGTGGGTGCCTGGATGCCAAGCAAATGTCATACCCAGAAGTCGAGGTGAGGTGGAGGACCTACAAGTTGCAACGCTGCGAGCATTGTTGCCACCAGTACTTGAGTCAGAGCAGTCCCTGGGATATATACTGATTAGGGATTCAAAAGACACCCATGGAGAGAACCAGAGCCATCACCCCTCTGAGGAACCCCGAGAGAACACCGCTGCTGCTGCACTGCTGACAGCTACATCTGACCGGACCAGTGTCTGGCAACAGATAAAGCGAGCTGCAATTGCAAGCAGGGATTTCAAGGGAGTGGACAGAAATGACGTGCCCCTATTGGGTGGTTGGGAGCCTGGAGCCAGGACACTTGAAGTATACCCAGTGCTAAGAGGCAGTAGAACTGCACCTGATAAATATACACCCTTCCAGTAGTCACTTCTTTCCAAGCTATGACAGCTTGTTGCCAAACACGGACTGGGGTCTCCTGCTATTGCTAACATGTTGCAATTTTTAACCACTGAAGAAGTAGCACCTTTTGATATCAAGCAGCTGGCAAAATTGATCTAATCCCCAGTTCAATATATAGTTTTTGAATTAACATGGCAATGTGGTGCAGAAGAGCAGGAGCTAAGAAACCTAAAGGTCTCACCACAAGATCCACGCTTTGGGGCAGGGGTTCCTCAGCTCCTAGGACTACCACCACTGGGGCACCCACAACTTCAAGCCCGGTAACACCCATTAGTGTTGGCACAGGTAAAATATGTGGGAATGGAGGCATTATTTAAGGTAGCAAACATGGCTAACCTGACCCAAAGGTATTCAAAGATCAGACAGGGGGTAAAAGAACCATATCTGCAATTCATAGAGAGACTCCAGGATGCCATGGAAAAACAAATCTTGAATATTGAGGCCAGAAACCAATTAATTTTACAATTGGTAAAGGACAATGCTAATGAAGTTTGCTGGAAAATCATAGAACTGCTGCCAAATGAAAATCCTTCATTAGATGATGGACATAAATGCCTGTGCCAAGGTTGGATTTGATTTCCACAACATGTACTTATTAGCTGACATCCCAATGTTACAGATGTGGACAACAAAGCCACCTGAGAGTGAACTGTCCCTGCAAGCCTACTCTAATGGGGACATTTCAAGGACATAGGAATGTAAATATTAACTGTAACCAGTGTGGGAAACCCAGTTATATGGCATGGTTCTATGTGCCCAGAAAATGCAAATATAAAGTCTATATTAACAGTCCTACTTTTAAGGACCAGGGAAAAGGAAGACAAAGGGGGAGATATGCAATGACACAAGCATCTTTCCACATTCCTATGCAAGCCTATGTGACCAGCTTATAGGAAGGATGAGAGGATCAGCTGGAATGGATTTTTCCACCTCCGTCTCAACAACCATAAGCACTTTAAAGGCACATTAAATCCCTCTCAAGATCCAGGGGTGCATAGGGAGAGGATTGAGTACACTGCTGATCAGGAGATCCAGTGTCACTTTGCAAGATATCTTTTTACACCTAGGTGTTATAGATGCTGATTTTACAGGACAGATACTTGCCATGGTATCAACCTACCTGTAACTACCCTTGACCGTGACTATCCTTGCTAAAACCCGAATTGCTCAACTCATCTCTTTTAAGTCTTCTTTAAGTCCCAAAAACAGATTCTGTTTTTGCAAGGAGACTGAGGTGAGCAGGAGAACCCCAGGTGTATTGGACCCAGGTCATGTGTGATCAAAGACCAAACATGGTGTGTACCATCACAATGCCTTGGGCAAGCCCTTCGCAAATAAAGGTCAGTGGGATGATTGACACCGGGGCAGATGTCACTATAATCTCTGCCAACACTTGGCCTTCATCACGGCCCACCATGACTGTGTGATCTGCCATTGCTGGCCTTGGAGGGACCACACAGAGCTGCTTGAGTAACGCATCTGTGTTGGTCAGAAATCTGGAAGGTCAGACAGCCACAGTTCAGTCATACATCACTGCTGCACCACTTAACCTGTGTGGGAGGGATGTACTATCAGCATGGGGAGTCCGGGTGGGGACAGATTTTTAACAGGGGCCACTGTATTAAAGGGTGTAAAATATCCCACACTAGCCCTAAAATTGGTTACAACTGAACCTGTGTGTGTGAGTAGCACAGTGGTCCCCAGAGAAGGAGAAACTGCATGCCCTTAAATCCCTAGTAATAGAGCAACTAACTCAAGGGCACATAGAACCATCCATGAGCCCATGGAACACCCCAGTATTTGTTATAAAAAAAGAAGTCTGGTAAATGGGTGCTGCTTCATGACTTGAGAAAAATCGATGCAGTCATGGAAAGCATGGGTGCTTTGCAATCTGGTATGCCATCTTCTACAATGATTCCTGCCACCTGGGATATTCTGACTGTGGACCTAAAAGATTAGTTTTTTACTATTCCTCTACACTCAGATAATAACCCAAAATTTGCTTTCACGGTGCCATCCATTAATAACACTGCACCAACTGAGTGTTATCAATGGAAAGTTTTGCCACAAGGTGTGAAAAACAGCCCCAAAATTTGTCAATGGTATGTTGTTTAGACACTATCATCAGTAGCAAAATAATTTCCAGGGGCATACTATTATCATTACATGGATGATATCTTAATAGCAACTCCAACCAAAAAGACCTTTCACAGATTCGTCCAAGCCTGCTGCAAGCATTAAAAACATTTGGGCTGCAAGTTGCACTGGAAAAAGATAACAGCAACCACCCTGGAAGTACCTTGGACTCAAAATAATGCATCAGACCATACAGCCACAAACAATTCGATTCTCAACAAAAATTCAAACTTGAAACAATGTGCAAAACTTTTGGGTACCATAAACTGGCTCAGACCGTATCTACGATTGACCACCTCACAATCAGCACCCTTAATTTAACATCCTAAAAGGAGATCTTGATCTAAATTCTCCCAGAAAGTTAACTCCAGAGGCAAAAGCCACTCTTGAAATAGTACAGCAGGCTATCACAAACAGACAAGTCCACCAGATATGCCCAGAGGTGTGGATTACTATATTTATTTTCATTGTCAATTTTCATCCTACCAGGATTATTGGACAGTGGGATATTCGGTGGTCCGACCCTTTGCATGTTTGAGAGTAGATGTTCCTACCTCACCAACCTATAAAGACAGCACCTACCATTTTTGAGTTAATTGCATAATTAATAATCAAATGCCATCAGAGATGTTTACAATTAAGTGCAAGATATACTTCAAAAATTATTATACCTGTGCCACAAGAACAATTTAAATGGTACTTTGCCAACAGCACAGTTTTACAAAGTGCCTTGCAAAACTTCTTGGGACAGATTAGTTACTATTTACAAAGCCATAATTTATGGCACTTGAGTGGGACCACTGAATTTGTCCCTAAAACCACTGAATAGTCACACACCCCTAAAAGGCATTACAGTATTTACTGATGGTTCCAGGAAAACAGGAAAATACATTGTAATGTGGAGAGAGGAAAATGAATGGCAAACATTGAAATATTGTGAGAGTGGATCACCTCAGTTGGTGGAGCTATGTGCTGTAGCTACAGCTTTTCAACATGTTCCCCATATCGCTTTAAATATTATGACTGACTCCACCTATGTTGCTGACATCACACAGAGATTAGACCAAGCCCTGATAAAAAAAATAGACAATATACAATTATTTAACCTACTAAAAACTTTGTGGTATGATCCAGGCCAGAACTTGCCCTTACTACATCCTACATATTAGAAATCACACAAATTTACCAAGTTTTATTGCAGAGGGCAGTGCTTGAGCAGATATGCTAGCAAGCCCTGCTTGGACAGCACCACAGCCAGGTGTGGTAGAACAAACAAAAGCACCACATGCCTTCTTCCATCAAGGTGTTTGAGCCCTACAGTGACAAGTCCTGCTGTCAAACAGAGGTTTGTAATACAGTTAACACCTGTGCTGACTGCCAAGGTCACACTGCATCACTGCAGACGGGGGTAAATCCTCGTGGGCTGTGTGCTTCACAAATACGGGAAACAGTGTTACACACATTCCTGAATTTAAACCACATCTGAAATATGTCCATACATCACTTGACACCTTCTTATCAGCCATATGGGCTTCAGTACATACAGGAGAAAGGCGTCAGGATACCATTGCACACTGGTGATCAGCCTTTGCTGCTTTAGGTATCCCCCATACCATCAAAACAGACGCTGGCCCTGCATACATTTCACAAAATACAAGACAATTCCTTTAGATTTGGTGTGTGTCACACCACACTGGTATACCCACTCAGCAATAGGACAAGCCACTGTGGAACGTGCACATGGCACTTTAAAACGTATACTTGATAAACAGAAAGGGGGAAAGTGTGGTGAGACCCCACAGAGCAGAGTGCCAAAAGCTGTTTATACCTGAACCACTTAACAGTACTGGAAAATTCCCAGAATCCAATAATAATAAATCACTTTTTATCATTGCAATCATCTAGTGATGCCCAATCACCTAACCCCAAGGTAATGGTAGGATATATTATCATGAATAAATGGGAAGGTCCATGAGATATTCTTACGTGGAGACATGGGTATGCTTGTGTTTCCACAGACACCAGAACACGATGGGTACCTGCCAGGTGTGTACACCCTGCTCTACATCCTGCTTGGGACCAGAAGCAACACCTTCCTGATGGCCCCCTAGCAAACATCGTGGAGCAGTGATTTAAATAACTTGTGCACCTGCAGCATGGAGATCTGGGACTCTTGAGATGACAATTTATTTAAGGATTTTTATCTATTTAAGGATATGAAGATTTTATATATTTAAAGATATGAGGACTTAAGGATTTTATCTGTTTAATAACGTGACACAACCCAAACAGAGAAATTGTTTGTCCTGTTAGTTGGTTTTCTCATGGTTCTAAAGTTAAATTGTTTCCTGTTTGTAGAGTTAAGTTGTAAAATTGTAACTTTTAAGTAGTGATAGTGCGGCATACCATTTTGAGAATTTGTATCACTGGTAATCCCGTTGGACAGCTCCTGGATATGAATGTTACATCTTCAATGATACATTGGATACATCACTGGCTGAGAGGGGCCAGGCTTGCCCAGTTAAGTGGAAAGCCTCATTTGACCTAGGCTTTTTTTTGTGACATCATGATTGATGCCGTTTGTCATCCTGTCTGCAAGGTCCCTGCAGAGGATGACAGATACTGCTTTTGTATTTAAAAACGAAAAGGGGGAACTGTGGTGGCTAACAGCTGGCCTGAGGGCCTCACAGTTATAAGTAATCCTAATTATAACTTTATAACTGAAACAAAACTGATTATATAAATAATTATATAATTACCTTGATTATGTAGCTTGACCAGTCTGGGCCATTGGGAAGCAAGCCGAGGCCGCTGGGAACACAGGCAGCTATTGGCTGGTTGGCCGGGCGGCAGCTGGTTCAGCCAATCAGGACCAACTGCGCAGACCTTCAAAACTGTGTAAGGAGAAAAGCACTCAATGAAAGTTGGCTGCTGTCGCATGAACCTCGCTGTGTTCTGTCGCATGACTGTTTCCAACATCAGTGACACGCTGTCAAGTAGGCTGTAGAACAATATAGCAACAAAAGCAGATCGACTCAATACAAGGACTCCTCAACTAATTTTCAGAAAAATAATAGTTTTGCTAAAAACTTTCTGCTGTAGCCATTACCCTCTAGTTTCTGAAAAAACTACAGAGATTTAGAGTAGAATACCCCTTTTGCATAGCTGGACTATATCTTGAACTATTTTTTTAATGACAGGTTAAAAAAGATATTCCTCTGTTTTTTTGTAACATGGCAAGGAGGGGTTTGGTTTGGTATTTTTTGGTGGTTTTTTTCTTTCCTCCAACTTCTAAATCTTCTCATTGGCTTTTTCTTACATGTAGGTATTTTGATCTGGGCAATATCATCACACTATGTGTTTTATACAACAGCATTTTCTGATTTTCAAAACTGAGGTCAGAGTTAAATTTACCTTCAGTTTTACATATATGAAAATGAGTGGGTTTTGTAAGTTACATAAGTGAAACCTGTCATAATTTGGACTGATTATTGTGGTACTTCTAAGCCAATAACAAAACTAAAAATGGTTGCATTGGAGTTAAGTGCAAATGGACACAAGAAAAAGATTGATCTTTGAAAAAAATTATAGAACCCACAGTTATTAAGGTCAAATAAATATGTAAGCTAAGATTAAATACTGTAAAGTAACATTTCATAGCTAATCTTAAATACTGTATTCCCTAAGATTTAAATGTTAATAGTTAGAAATAAAACTTCAATTAAACATTTTAACACAGAAAATAAGGATCCCAGATTTTTACAGTGAACTTTTTGTGTTAGTAATTTACATACTTTTTTATGGAACAGTTATCATAGAAATAAAAATGAACTGTTAGATAATGTCAATTAATGAAGAAAAAGTAGCCAAACCGAGTGCTGCTGAAGAAATCCAGTCCACAGTCCTTTTCATATGAGTGCTTTCTAGATTCAGTAGTCCAAAGTGAGTATAATTTCTTACATCTTTTTCTAATTTCCAAGTACTAAAATCTCTTAAAATCTCAGAAATAAATTATAAAATCTGCAGAAAATTAGCTAATTTAATAAGAAATATTGTAAAATATAAGCTGGAGGTTATTTACATTGTAGAGAAAAAACTGAAATTCCATCATGTCTCCAAGTATATTTTCCTACTTTTGCCCTATGAGAAATAGGAAGAATCATGTGGAAGAAATACCTTGGATTTTTTTTTTTTTTGGTAGATTTTCTTGTGTCTGGGAGCATCAACATAACAAACTTGTGTTATTCAAAAGAATAAAGAAGTAAACTAAAGAAGTAAATTAAATTTCTTAATTAAAAAATCCACATTATCCTTAAGTTTAAGATATTTGTAATGAATAAGATATTTGATGGAGAATTAGCTTTTACTGCATATTTCAATTACAGTGTTGGCAAGGCTGCCTATGGGCTAAACCATATGGGCTTAACCTAAAAGTGCATGATGATAGCTTTTTTAGATGGATATTTAGACCCAAAAGGATGTAGACCTAAAAGAATTTGCACAACAGAATTTAGTAAACATTCTCCTACCTTCGAGGTAACCTAAAACTTAACTTGCTTGACTTTTTCTCATATTTGCCTAAAAAACTGGAGAAACAGCTTTTCTCTGATTTGGAAATACCTAAGGAAAATATGTGAGATCTTTCAAAAAAAAAGGTCAGAAATCTTTTGACATTTTGACAAGAATTTTTTTTTTTTTAATGGCTGAGCCTAATTTTAAATCTGATCTACAGAGATAGTGCAATACATAGTTAATCAACCTTCATATATCTTGTAAATTAAACCCACTTAACTGCACATTCTGTTACTTAAATACAAATTGTAATTTTTATTGAATGACATGTTCTAATTATGTGATTTCATGTACAGTACTAACTTTATTAAATAATTAGGACGCACAATTAGAATTTTTAAGTATCTATTTGAAGACGTTAATGAACCTCTTCCTGGTACTAAAACTCTTTAAAAAAATAGCTCCTTACAGATATAAATGTGAATCTTTTGAAGTAGCTGAAATAAATAATATTTTTGACCGTATGCCACAAAACACATGAATTCATTACATCAGAAATCAATCTTTTTCATTTTCATGAAGCTACTTACATGTGTAAAGGGAAATACTTCTGGTGAGTAAATACTGGATTGATATTTACTGTATTTTCCAGCAATGGTTGTTCAGCTCTCAGAATTTCCACATTTCACAACCCTAGTCTCTCAACTTTGAGATATTCCTAATACACTTAAACTCCTGATTTACAGAAAAACCCCCACTAAGCATATCAGAAATATTTTTTGCATTCACGCACAAGAATGTTTTTTTAATTAGCAAAGAGTTGTCCGAATTTTAAGGTTCATAATACAATCCCTGCTTCATATTTGTGAGACATTTATAGTAAAAGTTAGCTAGAGGGCAAGGCAAGACAACAGCAAAACAACACAGAATTCTGTTTTTTTATCAGGGGAAAGGGTATTTAACAAGAAGAGGTTATATAGAGTCACACTGGTTCATCCCAAAAAGTTTATTTACTGTTTTAGAAAGTTGTCAAGGGTTGTTTTTATTCAGTAAGGACAGAAAATCCATAGCAACAGATGACCCTAAGACTATTTACTAGAATTTTAAAGATAGGTAAGAAAAAGCAAGCACAGAAGACAGATTAAACAAAGAACTGTAAGAACATTTAACGGACTCCTAAGTGTATCTCTAGAAAGCTTCATTAAAACAGCTTTTGGCTAGCAAATACATCATTTTTCACAAGAGGTTTAATAAATGATCACAATGATAAAAGCAATTATACCAAAGACTTTGCAATGATGGATAAGAACACTAAAATTGTGAGGGCAATGAGTCTTTAGTCATGAGAGAGATACTGTTAAAGGAAAGTGTGGATCATAACGAATAATTTCTTCCTTTACCTGTATGTAATATTCTGTTATGTGAAAACATAGATTACAACAGCCTTAACAACACAGGGGAGATCCTGGGAACACCAGGTGACCTGTTAAGGTCACTGTCTACTTTTTGCTAGTGTAACGACAGGGTGTAGAAACAAAGAGTCATAATCCAGGCTCTATTTTGGACAGGAAAGCACAGTTAAAGAGGTGGGTATGCAACTGACATCAAGTCTACAAATCTCCAAACCAGAGCAACACTTAACCAGGTATTTTAATAGTAAAGAGAACTCCCCTCCTTTTGAACATTTATAATATTTCTGTGTAAGACCTCTGAGAGAATTATATAACACAGATGTCAGCAGATTAATAATGGTGCTTCATAAGAGCAGCTGTGTCTGAAAGAAGTGAAGGGAACAACACAGCTCTTACAAGTTTATTCCTAATGATCTGATATACCAAAAGGCAATGTATAGTGCAGCTTTGCTAACTGCTAGTGGTTTTTAGGAGCTGTGGCTAAAAAGGAAATTCACCTGGTTAAGGAAATGTCACCTTTTTAATGTGAAGAAAGGGCCTCAAACCTCTGGGGTGGGGCCGGGGGGCAGGGTGGGTTAGGGAGGGGTGTGTGGGTATGTGACAACAATATGTAAATCTCAGATTGGTTTGGTTTGGGTTTTGGCACTGGGATGTTGAAATCTGATTGATTTCTCAGGAAACTTGCTTTCCCAAGCAGATGGTGTGCTAGAGATTTGGGCAGCATGGTCAGACACATTCTCAAGGACATATTTTCAGTTCCAAGACTTGCATAGGCTTTCTTCCTTTCTGCTTCTAGTTTACAAGTATAGTATTTAAATTCTGTAAAATCTGTGTGTTTCTGTAGAATGGTGTTTCACTGGAAGATTTAGAGTCAGTGTTAATTGCTTTGGCTCTGTGCAGCATGTTAATATTTTTGGACCTGTCTAAGGAAAGCTTCTTCTACCTATGCTCATAAGGGTTTTCTTTATTTGACTGGATATCCCACTGCTTCCTATCTTCTAAAGCTAAATGTTGTGCCAAAAGATTAATGTGTGTCTTCCACACCTTCAAATGAAGTTGTAGTGAAATGTCAGTGGTGCACAAAATGCACTTTCACATTGGCATTAATTGAATGATTTTGCTTTTGATCCCATATGGTAAACTTTTACAACTCCTAATTACTGTGGGTTTCACACATAAAGAAGAAGTTTCATTTTAAAAAGTCTTTCTGAAACAGACTCTTTAACTGCATGACCTAATTATGCTGCTGTTGCTCAAGCAGGAATTCTGTATGAGTGAAAATTATTGGCTGCTGTTTATATATTGTATAAATGCTATATTTATCCCTGACACTTCACTGCTTAACTATGCACATATGCATGAAATCTGGCTCCTAAGAGCCCATTTGTTCCAGCTGTACTTCTATGAGACCATAATTTTATTTCTGACATCAAAACTGGTTGCTGTGGAAATGATCATGTAAAAAACTTCAGCTGAGAAGAAAATACGAACTCAACAGATAATGAAAATTGTTATTTTCATTAATGATCTTCTTGATGGAGTGTAGGGCATGTTTATAAAACCTGTGATGCCAAAGTCAGAGAATAAGATTAAAATTAAAATGATCTTTGTAATTTAAAGAAGCTATCTAAAAATCAACAAGAAACTCTGTAAAGGCATATGTAAAGTAGAACACAAAACCAGGTTTAAGAACAGGGAAAATGACTGAGTGCACAGCAGAACTTCAGAAAAAAGATCTGGGGAACCTTGAACTCTAACACTGATTTTTAAAATGACACAAATCTAATTCTGAAATGTATTAACAACAAGGTCATATGAGAGGCCTGGAGATAATTATTCCATGCATGTGACCTTTTGTGAGATTTTGGCTTTCTATATTCTGGTTAGCTAGAAACACCTTTTATGATAAATTTGAGAGCATCAAGGAAGAGGAAAGAAAAAAAACAGTCAGAGATTTTGAAAATGTAAGTTACAGGGAAACACTGAAAAAAATGTTGGGTTTTGTTTAAGTCAGTGAACAAAAAAGAAAAGAAGACTACAGAAGGACATGCTAATAAAGATGTACATCAGCTTTGCTTGGAGAAGAATAAGAACAAAAGGGCTTAATTTACATCAAAAGAGATTTACCTTAGGTATTAAAGGAAAACCTGCAAGTGCAAAAACCAGTCCTTGTGGTAAATCACTGGAACAGATTGTCCGTGTATATTAAATTATGAAATCATCTTGCCTAGGGTCTTTAAGGAATAGATTAGGCAAACTAATACCAGTCTGGTCCTTGTGCACTGGATTCCAAGTCAATTTCAGCTAATATTTTAGGTGATCTATTGAAGTTCCTTCTACCTCTACACTTCCCTTAGATGCAATGATTTTTAATTATTATTTTAAAGCAGATACTGTACTTTTCCAAGTTGTATGGAAGTACTTAAGGCATGCAATTATTTTTTAAATTTTTATTTTAATAATTTTTAAAGGCTTATTTAGACAGATAAGTCCCTTCTCTCCTTCCTACCAAAAAAAGAACTCTCATGGAGAAACACCAAAAGAAAAAGGAGAGAAAAAAGTGAATAGTTTTGAGGTGTTGGCCAAAGAAGGTAATATCAAATGACATGTATGAGAGTAAATGTTTCTGTTGGAAATCCTAAACTCTATAGGATTCTGGATTTCCTTCAGGAAGAATCTTGGGTCAACCCTTCAGTTTCAAAACAGAGTTGGTATAATTTGAAAATGTAAAAAGATGCAAATAGTTGTAGAAAATTCTTCTTTGATTTTCTTTTCAACTTAAATATAAACTCCTTATTGTGATACTCAGGTGCCCTGATTTTAGTATGTGATAACGCTTCTGACAGAATATGAAATATCAGAGTTTTTTTCATTTAATATTTAGCCCAAAAGGCTTTGAGAGGTAGCATAATATTTGAAGGTAGACATATTTTGTAAAATTTCTGCTAGTTTGCTCCTGAACAAATTGGTTAATGGAGTAAGCTATCATGCAATGACAAATCTTGATCAATTTTACATTGCAGAAAACATTGTTAAACAGTATCAGATTTACAAAGTTACAGATATAGTCTACAAGACAAGATATATATTCTTTTAAATCAGAACTTAGATTTTAGTAATGATTCCTATTAAGAGAAATTAATTTTCAGACTCTGTTATAAAACCTTGGTCATCGAGGTATTGCTTGTGTGTTTCTTGTTCTTTACCATTTTTGTTCTACTTTTATATAATTATGCAAGGACAGATATTACATTTCTGCAACTTTTTTGTAAGTAAGAACCACAGTAGCAATAACCGTGCATATTATCTGTCTGTGATCTGCTTTTATAACCACACAAATGATCTACAGAAGTAATCTTTCCCACAGAATTGCTTGGGAACAGAGCTATTTTGCCTCTGAAATTAACCATGACGGACTATTCATCTCTAGGGCTGTACTAGAATTAGTTGTTTAGTAATACAGAATGAGTGAGTCAAGGAATGAATCTTCCGTCTGCACATAAATTATGGATGAATGAAACAATAAAAGCCTCAAGATAGGAGACTTTTCTTCCATATGGGAGAAACTTAGGACCAAGTATACCAAGGTTTTATGTCAGAACCAAAGTGGCCAATTTTCTTTTAAAACTGAACAAACTGTTGCTAACTTATTTAAGAGTCTAGTGGTCAAAACCAGCTACAAAACTGTTCAGGAAACAGCTGTTCCAATGGACAGCTGTAATCACTAAAAATAAATTTACTATCAGAGAAATTATAGAGGCAGAATTAGCACTTGTTTAAAGACTAGGACACAATTTCATTCTAAGTGAGTAATAAAATGGGTTTTTACAAATACATTTAGAGTTTTTCTATCATATGTAAACCTTTAAAAATATGCTTCCATGCAGTACATATGAAGCTGAACTTGTGACAGATATTGAAAGAGATTGTAGAGGTCTCAAGAAATACAAAATAGCATGCAATATACTTGAAATAGATTGTAGTTTGCATGGTAATAATAATCATGAAGGCAATGAAGGTTGTGTTTGGCTAGGACAAGGTCTTCGTACACATACCTTGATATTACTGTTTTGAATAAACGGAGAAAAAGCAAAATGCAAGAATGTCACTGGCTTGACTACACTAGCTGCTGTTATTAAAGAGGTTAAGCTGTAATCCTTAAGAGAGGAGGAAGAGAAGAGACATCTGGAGTCGAAGAATTTACTTTCTTCAATCACTGGTGCCATGGTTTATGGGTGTGTTCTCGGAAATGAGGTCGTGGAATNACCGGCCGGCTTAGAGCTGAAACTTAACTCCTTCAGTGCCGCAAATTCCCTCCCAGTGAGAGAAGAACTGATATATACATACAAAACTATGCAAAAGACAGAAATGGGACATTGACGTCGGTGAAGAAAGACATCTAGCTCAGATGGGAGAGAAGAGGAGAGAATTGAAAACCTTTTGTAAATAATGGGAGATGAAAAGACTCTGTTTCTCTGTAACATATTTCTGAAAATCTGTTGGGGAAATGATCAGTTTCAAAATCCAGAGCAAGGAAAGTGGCTGTGACAGCTGTGATCCTATGAGAAGCTAGAACAGAGACGGGGAGAGCAGGCCACAAGTACCAGGTGTTCCCAAGATGAGGGGATGGAAGACAAGACCACCCTCCAAGAAGACTTTTGAAAATTTTGGCTCTGTTGAACTGTCATTTTTAAAATAAGACCCCACAGTTTAGAAATGGCCCATGAACAGCTCTAGGAAAGCTGTAGAATGGGAAAAGCTTTCATGCAAGTTCCCGAGCAGGTTGCATTTGAGAAGCCACTAGAACCACAAAGAACTTTTTCCCCCTTGTGGAGAAGTTCTCCATGAAAGCAAAAAGAGACTTCTCTTCCTGAGGAAGATGAAGACAGATTATTTTATGAGTGTTAAACTGACTAAAATGTTTTAGTTTTGTTCTTTTGCATTGATGGTGGAAAAGAAAATAGTTTGGTGGGAGGGAGATGTGTCCTGAGGAGTTTTGTTTTGGTTTGTTTTATTTTCTTTTCTTTTTAGTTATTCTTAATAAACTTCCTTTATACTTTCTTGAAGTTTGAGCCTATTTGCCTTCTCTTGATGCTATCTCACGGCAAAAGAATGAGTGGACTGGCAAATTGCCAGCACTGAACCCACCACACTTAGTAGTGCATTAGCCAAGAAACATTCTAAATTGAGAAATTCTAGGTTAGCAAACTCAAACCACAACACAAAATTAGTGTTTCTGCCCAGTTTCGAACAGAAACTAGCACAACTGGGAACTACAGACTAATGTAAGTCTTACAGATTTGTCCAACATGTCACCTTAAACTTTTTGGCTGTATCTGCCAAAGATACAGCCAAAGTAAGAATCTCTAGTATTGTGGAAGTTTAACTCATCTAATGTCTTTTGCTGTCTTATTTTTGTCTTCTTGACACCTCTATACCAGCTGTGGTTCTTGCAATAGACAAATGACTGACCAAACAGAATTGTCTGTGATGTTATTAGATACAGGACAGTAAAAACAAGATGGTATCATCTGGGAATAAACAAATAATTATTCTAACACAAATGACACAGATAAATCTGACTGCTGAGGACTATGGACTCTTGATGCATTGATTCCAAAAATCACCCATGCATTTTCAATAACCTGCTGTTTCTGGAGGTTCAGCTATAGAAGACCTGGACTAAAAATTCTATCAGATGCTAGGTTCATAGTTTCCAGATTGCCTCTGTCTATCCAAATTATTTTAGTGGAAGATTGCATGACAAAACCTTATTGCATAGTTCTCCCAGCTCTCCTGACTCATCTGGCCATAGGTGGTCTTCCTGTACCCTTCCTGATTGTTCATTATTAGGTATTCTCCTGTAACTGCTCCTGATACAGTTTTAGATTACTATCCATGCTCCTGTGTACTTAGTATCTCCCAGAGCTGGACTTGGTACCCTGAACATGTGATTCTCTCTTTATGGTACTTTGGTGATGATGGAACTATCTTCTGGTTGATTCTCATCTGGTATAATTAGGAAAGGTCTAATCCTTAAACTACCAATTTAACACCATCTCAGGATCTGATTCAAGTAAGGAATTGAAACACACAGACCTGAATATCTTAGGTCAAGTGCACAGACAAGAATTTACATTGAACAGAGAGAGATGCTACCTTCTCTTCAAACAGCTCAGTGTTCAGGTACATGTTGGCTTGTACTCATTTTGCCTTAATACCAGTTTGGATGAGAACAAAGCATAACAAATGGCGTAATGTACCAATTTATTTCAACACTAATATCAGTTGAGAATTGTGGCAGAAATGTCAAGTTTAGCTTCACACTTTTCAGTGTTTTTATTCATAAGAAAGCATATAGAAAAACTGTTTCTGTAATAATGTTATCACATACTGTCTTGATTCGAAAAGACAGGAGTCTGCTAAGGAAGGCAGGAGCCTCCCCAGAAATGGAAAAGATAAACCCCCTCCCTCCGAATTATCACAATTTTGAAATTAAAAGGCTCTCAGGCAAAGATATGGGAATAGGAACAACAGTTCTTTACTAGAGAAACTGAAAATACGAATGTAATTAGTACAAACAAAACCACTGATAGAGTCAGAATACGACTTGACACCCTGTGGCTCAGGGTGTTGGTTACAGTCTGAATGAATGGTGGCTGCTCCTCCTGGTATGGCAGATGTGGTTCTGCTGAAGCAGTGATCCTATAGAAGGGTGTAGTCTTGCTCTGAAGGCTCAGTGATGGTGTAGATGGGCCTGGTCTTCCTTTGGGAATCCAGTGGGAAAAGGCTGCCCCAGTGTCCTAAAGTCTCTGCTTAATCCAGGTAGGAATACTTGGCTCCTCCCCCTGGGTGGAGCATCTCACAATGGGATGATGTAATTTTATCAGTCATGCAGTGAGGCTCAATGGCCCATTCACGCCCTGCAGGGAGGATTGGTTGTGGAAAAGATAAAGAAAACTGTCTAATTAACTGAAGATAACTGTCCCACCTTTAACAGATGGCAAATAGAATACACACTTATCTTACAATCTGGGACACATATTTTTGAAATTATTAAATAATTTAATGCAAGTTGCAAATTATTACATTTATATTTTATTTACATTTTATTTCCTTAATATTTTTTGTAGCTCCAAAAGTGGCAGAAAAAAAAAAGGCCTTATTAAATAGTTCACCTTTAAGATTTCAGTAGATACTGTGTCTGACTTATGAAACTGACAAAATGGATTCAAGCTATCTGGTGATCACTAAGCTAATGAAAAATTGTTTTGAATATTAGTGATATACAGTACTGTATGAACAAGAACAAGCATAGCACACATATCCCACTGACAATCCAGTTGTCACCCTTCTGCCACATCTGTGTCCATTTACCACTTTTCTTTGGCAGTCAGCAACACCACTAAGTGAATTTATTATCCAATTTAGAATGTTAACATCAATAACACAGTGACTCTATAAACTTTTGTAGATTTTTATGATTTCATTTAGTTGCTTACTTTGTAACCTTTCATGCCAGTAGTAAGGAAAATATTCCTCAAATCCAGGTAGCAAGTTACTTTTGCCTGCTTTGACTTTCATTAAAATTTCCTTGCATTAAGTAGGTAAAATATTTTGTAATATGTGTAGCTACTTATCCACCCAAACACTGTACCCCTTTTTTCTTACTAGAGTAAAACAGTGTCTTGAATTTTGTTTCACATATAGTGTTTTGAAAAAGTTTCTATTTTTACTGCTTTGATCAGATCTTGAGTCGGTGTAAGATGCTATAGTTCATAGAAGCTCTACAAGTTCACACTTGGTTAAAAATATGGTTTTTTTCTTAAATAGGGATGAGTTTTTGATTTATTTCCAGGCTCTACATGTGTAAGGATAATAAAAACAGGAGATAATTTCACTGAAGTATCTCAACTTTCAAATGAACACTAACAAATGAAAAAGGATATGAAATGCAGATCTTAAGTTTCTTCAGTTAGAAATTTATGATTGTTTTTCAAATCTTGCTATGTTTAAGTTGTCATTTTCTATCTTCCTTTAGAATTCTGAAAAATAAAATTCCTTATTGAAACTTCTAGTTATGAATTTTTCATGTTAGCTGAATAAATTATCTTTTCTTCCATAATGAAAAAGGTTTTTATCTTGTTAAATATAAGGTATTTCAAGTCTAGAAAATGCACCAAACTCTAACTAATCATTCAGCAAAGGGCAGCCAATAAAATTTTTGTGTCACAGTAACATTTATCCTTATTGGAGAGAAATCCACATTATGATCCGTCTCTAACATAGTAAGTGCTGAACAGCTTGAAAATAAATTTTTTTTCTTTAACTCAGTGCATGTCTACAAGCATCCAAAATGAAGTCTGCATGAAAAGCAAATAGCTGTGGAAAGGCTTAAGGATGTTTCTGTCAGGCATATTTAAATATTCAAATAACAAAGCTAAAATTTAACTATACCTATCTCATTCTGCAGTGGATTAAACTACATACTGTATTTTTACACTGTGGTCAGCTTTCCATATAAGATTTTTGCATTCTTTTATCACATATAATAGTCCTTTCAGCCAAATTGCTGCTGGGAAATGGAAAAGATGGAATGGGAAAAAGAAGAGAAGAAATGGTGAGATTATCACCTTCTGAAGTTTGCAAATTCCTGTTTTTCTCAATTCGGAATTCCTAATTTCCATAAGAATTTTAATGATGAGATGCTATATATTTTGTTCATCTTTCTTTGCACTTATTAATATAAAGATGTGCCGATTTTTAGGTCATGTGCATATATGCATTCCAGAGTTTTATCTTGTTACTGTTTCTCTAATGAGCTTTCACTGAAATGAGTTTCAACATTTTCATTAACAGTATGTGGAAATTCTTCACATCTCAATTATATTGTGTATTATCATGTCAAACACTGACATTCAGCTGGCATAATGAATCTATTCTTTCACGGTATTTCTTGGTCTGGCTTTGTAAATGGCACTGTAGGATGTGTCTTGTCTTTCCAGGAGAGTTGGAGAGCTGGATATAGTGAGTTTTTTCATACCTGGAGAGATAAGGACTGGATGGTGACATTCTGCCTTCTGAGGCAATGACAAGAGTCCTCTTTCCATTCTTCAAGATAAAGAAAGTGGTGCTCTCAGAGAAAAAGAAGTGCAATAAAAATTTTCACCCTTTGAAGGGAAAGTCTTTGAAAGCCAATTGTTACTATTGGTCCTGAAGCTTATTTTAAATGTATACTCATATATGCCCTATACTGGATTAATTGAGAAATGACTCTATCCTTCCCTAAGGTTATCAAACTATATATTTCTTTCCTTTGTTTTGGACTAGAAATGCTTTCAGATAGGGCAATCTTGGTATCTGCATAATTTATTGAAAACTAAAAAGAAGAAACCAGAAGCCCAAGAATCTGAGTCTGCCTGTTTTGACTAATAAAGCCTATAAAGCTCTTCAATACAGAGTGTCGAGTAACATTGAACTGATTTTTCTGTGAATTTTCCTCTCTAATAATAGGATTTTCCTTCCAAGCAAAACAGGTAATCATAGAATAAGCCAGTCTGAAAAGGAGCTTTGGAGGACACCTAATTCCTAATTCTCCTCCAAGCAGAATTAGCTTCAAAGATTGGCCAGGTTACCTAGCACATAGTCTTATACAGATAAGAGGATTTAAAGGATCTCTGAAGATAGACACTGTACAGTCTTTTGGGGAGACATGAACTTGACCACCCAGATTGTGAAAATGTTATTTTTCTTCCATCTAGTTGAAATTTTACATGTTCTGACTTGTTACTGATGCCTTTCCTCCTCTCTCTGTGCATGCCTGAGAAGCATCTGACTACCTTCCTTATGACATCCCTTATGAAGCAGAAGACTGCAATAAGATTCCCCTTCAACATCTGCTCCAGGATGAACAGGCAGAAGTATTTCCTCTGTGTCTCCTTAGGTATAATGTAGTCCAGCTCTCTAACCATTCTACCAGCCATCTGCTGAGCTCTCTTGTTTGTGGCAGTGGGGAATCCACAGCAGTATGTCAAATGTGGTCCCTAGTGATTAGAGTAGAGTAATTACTTTCCTTAAGCTGCTATTTGCTTTTCCTAATGCAGCTCAGGATGTTATTGTAAGGCAATGCTACAAGCTCACAGTGAGCGAATAGGATAACTAGGTTCATTTTTAAAAAATACAACCCTAGCTCTTTGGTCCTTAGCTGTATGCAGCTAGTCCATCCCAGGTGCAGGACTTTGACATACCATTTGAGGTGGCTACTTGAGAGTAAATTCCATAACTCTTCATTTCACCACGTGTATAGTCCTATTGATATTTTACTTGTGAAGAACAATGGTTGCAGATCTGTAATACATGTTGTATTACAACAAGTTACACTGTTATTTGGAACTTGCTTATCTTGGCAACTTGTAAAAGTACTTTGTACTATACTCTTTACCTGTACTTGGTACTTTTGCATCTTGCATATTGAGTTAGTAGACATATATATGTGTGATTAAGTAAGTATAACTTGAAATGTGTATTAATTTATAAAACTTATGAAACTGCATCTAGTGATGGGCTACCAGCAGTCGCTTTTCCTAGAGTACCAAATAGAGACTTAGAAACACTTTCAACAGGCAGTTTCTAACCAATGAACACCGCACTGTTGCAGCCCAGGCTGGCTGCTAATAAAGTCCAGGGTAAGGAAGCAAGAGAGGCTTTTGCAAGGTATCCACAGATGTTTAATTCAGCCGCATGGACAGATGTTCAGGGTCCAAATCACTCTTACAGTGATAAGATGTTTAGCAAATGACAGAACACTATCTGTCATAGTAGGAAATGTCATCCATAGCTTGTTCCAAAAAATGGTACCTCACCATTTCAGGATCTTCCCCTTCTCTTTGATACTCGTGTCTCTCTAACATATGTCTCCATATTTTTTTTCATCTCTTGATGTAACATTTCTAGATGCATTGAGAAGACATTGCCTTATGTATCCTTCTCCTATGTGCTGAAGTCTCTGTGGAAGCTGTCTTCAATATTCCTGAAATGTAATTTGTACAGTTACAATAATTACATAATTTAACTGTCATTACAATTACATGTAATGACAGTTAAATTACAGCAGCTAAATACCAGAATTTTGTAACCAAATGGACTGAGTTAGAGGATGGCATTATTATAATTTTTGGAAGGTCTGGAGCAAACCATGGAGACCTTCAACTTTAGAAGATGATGCAATCAGTATAATTTCATGGTTTCAATTTGGTGACATTGAGCAAGTTGCTTATTGTACTTAAGTATTAGTGTTCTTATTTGTATAAACTTTAAAAAAAATTCTACATAACCTGCTACACTGTGAATTGACGTGCAATGCTTTACAATTGCTACAAACTGTAACAATCATCACATGTCTGGAAACCAGGATTCAGAAAAAGATAGCCTCACAGCTTTATGGAATACTATCCTTAATCTTTACAGATAACATTTCTCTAAGTCAAAGGGAACTGAGAAAATGAAAAATGGCATATTTCAATTTCTAGTGGAATAGGGAGTTGAAACTAATCCTAAGATTTGAATTTGAATCTCCATATGCAACTCTCACATAGAAATAATAGCTGGACTTCAGAATTAGTAAAGTATTTAAGCATATAAATTGACAAAGTTTATAGGTGCTAAGGTAATCAATTATGCTCAGAATACTGCTGCTGCAATAGGAAGAGCTTGCAGGGAGTACATTAGTAAAGTATTGTAGTTATGTTTTAAAATCAGTCTAAGACAGCCATCTAGATTTGTCTAATTTCTGTGAAAAATATCTTTACTGTATAGGCTGAATTTAGGTAGGTTTTTAGAGTCCCATCTAGACTGCTTCTGATGCATTTATATGCTACAAGACTGTTTCCCATAACAACCCTTGAGTCTCTGCTTAACCCTGGAGACACCTGCTATATTGTACTACCAAATTTTTATTTCTGGCCTTGTACAGAATTGACTTGCTTTGGGCTTTAGTGTGGAGCTTTGACTCTAGCCTTCAGTACCAAAGGAATTCAGAAATTAGAACTTTTCTAGCAATTCTATATGCTGGTTCCAGTTCAGTAAATATTATCACATTCCATATACTGGGCTGAGCCCGCAAAACCAATTATGACTCCGTATGATTTTATTTCTGAGGCATGTTACAACAGGTAAATGTCTTCCTTAAGGCTTAAAAGAAGCATACATGTCTTAGTTTTCTTGAAGTATTCTATTTTGATCAAGTGCTTGCTTTTTCAGCTTCTGTGATACTTTTAACTCACAGGTATTCTTGGTTCTACAATATACATTATATTGAACCATCTGTGGCTTCTAAAGGTTTGCATGGTCCCTAGTGAGAGATAACAGTGTTTTCTTACCCTGCAGTCAATCAGTCAGCATGGTTATATCAGATCCATGGTTCATCAAACAAACAGTGTGTGTTTTCCTCTCAGAAGGAGAATTTGGAAGTATTATAGTTAGTGAGCATTTGGAAAATACGGGGAAATAGAAATGTTTTGGAATATGATGGTGAAATTGAAGTGGTAAAGGTGTTGTGGAGGTACACAATGGTGTACAAGAAATAAAGGATGGCATGGCAGAAACTGGGATTTTAAAACAGTGCAGCACTAGCTATGGCTCTTTTGGAAAGAAAGGAAAGATGGAAGAAATTATTTTACAGGGACACAGGCCATCTAGCAGGAGAAGAGTGTTAACAGTGGACTGTGGAGTCACTGAGTAGACCTGAGGGAATCCTAGTAGAGCGGAGGAAGACATCTAGGGGCTTTCACTGTGCAACAAAGGGAGAAAGACAGGGAGACAGTGTAATTTTGGGAATATATTATCTGATGGCATTCAAACTGGCATTTGCCTGGCCTGGCCCAGCTGAGCCTCCATCAGCTGCCGGGCAGGGGGAAGGGAGGCCATTGGCCCCTGGCGTGCTGCAGCTGAGCCCTGGCGTGGCTGCTGAGATCCTAGCTGCTCCCCTCCCTCACTGCAGCCACTGAAGAACCCTCCATCATAAAACAGCTCTGTCTGTAAGCTGCTGAGCCTGGCCAGGGTCACCTGACCATCTGCAGGCCCTGGGCAAGGTATTAACTCTTTCAATACACAGATAAGACTTGCAGATCTTCAATCCTCCCTCAAGCAAGAGAAAAGGACAGAGTGAGAACACATAGGGGAACAACATGAAGACACCAAGGCCAGTAAAGAAAGAGTCAAATCCCAGATAAGAGAGATGAGGAGATGCCTTAATTTTAGACCTGAAATCTTCTTGTAAAGCTATAGAGAAGAATGTAATTGGTACATCAGACTCTTTTTTCCTGTAATGGGTTGAAAGTATGGGGAGATGAAGTGTTCAAATTGTAGATACGAGCAAAATTAGCAATATCCGCCTCCATGCTAAAGCAAGCAGATGTTGAAGTAGCTATGATCCCATGAGAAGTTTGAACACAGAGAGAGAGAAGCAAGTGATAAAGACCCTTTAACCCCCAGGGAGAGAAGAAGACAATCACTGNTGGCTGCTGAGATCCTAGCTGCTCCCCTCCCTCACTGCAGCCACTGAAGAACCCTCCATCATAAAACAGCTCTGTCTGTAAGCTGCTGAGCCTGGCCAGGGTCACCTGACCATCTGCAGGCCCTGGGCAAGGTATTAACTCTTTCAATACACAGATAAGACTTGCAGATCTTCAATCCTCCCTCAAGCAAGAGAAAAGGACAGAGTGAGAACACATAGGGGAACAACATGAAGACACCAAGGCCAGTAAAGAAAGAGTCAAATCCCAGATAAGAGAGATGAGGAGATGCCTTAATTTTAGACCTGAAATCTTCTTGTAAAGCTATAGAGAAGAATGTAATTGGTACATCAGACTCTTTTTTCCTGTAATGGGTTGAAAGTATGGGGAGATGAAGTGTTCAAATTGTAGATACGAGCAAAATTAGCAATATCCGCCTCCATGCTAAAGCAAGCAGATGTTGAAGTAGCTATGATCCCATGAGAAGTTTGAACACAGAGAGAGAGAAGCAAGTGATAAAGACCCTTTAACCCCCAGGGAGAGAAGAAGACAATCACTGTTCTCAGAGTTGAAGATGATCTCAGAGATAGATAAAGAGAAACTTTGCTCTTAAACAGCTCATCATTAAAATAGTACCCCATAAACTGACATGGCCCATAAACACAGCTGTGGGAAGAGCTGTGAAAGATGGGAAGGACTTCATGATTGCAGATACCCAGGCAGCTGCTATTTGTGGAAATTAAAAGCCACAAGAGAACTGTTTTCTTGTGGAGAAGTCTCCATAAATTGACAAGAGTGACTCCTTTGCCTAAGTGAACTGAAGAAAGACTGTTCTAGAGGTGATAAACTGACTGAAATGTTTCTGTACATTGTTAGTAGGACAAAAAAGGTTGTAGGAGAGAGGAGAAGTATTCAAAAAGTTTTGTTCTGATTCTTATTATTCTTTCTTTTAGTTACTGTTAATAAAGTTTTCTTGATACCCTTTTAAAGTTTTGAAGCTGCTTTGCCTTCCTCCTATTCCTATCTCACAGCAGGAAATAAGTATATTCTAGTAGGTGCACTGGCATTTGGCCAGCACTAGACCCACCACAGCTACTGAGTCCATTGTACCATGTTTCTTTTTGTGTTCAAAATTGTGGCATATATTCTATTTCTATTTCTATTTCTTTGAACTATGAAAGGTACAGCAACACATGCAGAAGCTACATGTAAAAAGATTTTCCCCATTTTCCCTGACAGTTTCCTCTCCAGATGTCTGATTTACTAAGAACATTGCAGCCATATAGTTTTACAGGGTTTTGAGGTTTAGATTGAACTACTTCCCTGCATAAATATTATTTATTAAACTAGTGTTTGGTATAAATATAAAATAAACTTTGTAAATATTACTCAAGATATCCTAAGCAAAACATAATCAGCAAAGGGTTAAAAGAAATATAACATTTGTTGATAAAGAAATAAATCATAAAATAATAGAACATGCTGAGTTGGAATGGCCCCATCAGGATCATTGAAGTCCAACTCCTGGCCCTGCACAGCACAGCCCCAAGAGTCATGTCCTGTGCTTGAGAGTGTTGTCCAAACACTTCTTGAACTTTGTCAGGCTTGATGCTGTGACCACTGCCCTGGAGAGCCTGTTCCAGTGCCCAAATACCCTAGGGGTGGAAAACTTCCTCCTGACATCCAACCTAAAATTCTTCTGACACACCTTCACACCAGTTTCTCAGATCCTGTCACTGGGCACTACAGAGCAGAGATTAGTGTCTGCCCCTCCTCCTTCCCTCACAAGGAAGTTTCAGATTGCAATGAAGTCTCCCCTGAGTCTCCTCCAAGCTGAACAGCCTCTCCTTGTATGTCTTCCCCTCCAGACCCTTCAACATCCCTGTGGCCTTCTTTGGACACTCCTTGATAGTTTAATATGTTCTTTATATTGTGGCAGCACTCAAGGAGAGGCTGGCCCAGCCAAGAGCAGAGTGGGAGAACCCCCTCCCCTGCCCAGCTGGTGATGCTGTGCCTGATGCCCCTGGGACATGGTTGGCCCTCCTGGCTGTCAGGGCACTGCTGGCTCAGATTCAACTTGCCATCAACCAGGATTCCCAGGTTCCTTTCCACAGCTCTGCTTTTCAGCATCTCATTCCCCACTCTATACCCTATAACAGGGTAGCATGTTATGTTACATATAAAAGCTCTAAACTTGGTAATGAAACTGGCTTAGTGGCAGAAATGTTCAAAAGTAGGAAGCACGGTCACATAAGGATAATACTTAGAATATAGTACATGAATTGGCACAATGGCTTTCCAAAAATATAAACTTTATGTGATTAGTATTAGCAGAATTTAACCAGCATGTAATACAATTGTTTTAGTTTTAAATAGAGGACCAACTTTCAAACCTGAAACAACTTCTAAATATCTTATTTTTACACAAGATGCATAAGTTTTGCATAGAATATTTTATTAAACTGCTCTCATTTTACAGTTTCCTGCAAGTGGCCCCTGAGTTTTGCAGTCTTAGCTTTTATTTTTATAAAAGGCTTGTCATTTAAAAGTATAATTTGCTTTTAATTTTCCCTATATTTTTATAGAAAATTAGTTATATTTCTTTCTCTTTTGAGCTTTTTAAAGTCAGATACATTTGCTAGTTGTAGTCAGAGACCATCACCTGTTCACATGCTTTTAAAATGATGTAATTATCACTGTTTAATTTTCTTCTTGGTCCTGAATTTTTTTCTGGACATTACTATGAAGTAATCAGTCAGTTTCCAAGGGAATTGAATCTTCTTGTGTGCATATAATCTATGTAAAACCTGAGAGGGAATTTATAATAATGATGAAGGGATAAACATCTGTGATGTCCCTAAATTAGTCCTGTGTTTCCTAGATAGCTTCTGTAAATTTCTAAAACTTGGAGATTGTAAGATATATCAAAAATTTTAAAAGCTATTCTTTTTTCACTGTAATATGATGAATATTAAGTGTCTTCTACTCCAGGGAAGGCATTGTTTCTCTCTCTCTCCCCTCACAGCTCAATAATATTTATTGCCCAACATAGCTCAGGTAATTTCTGCATATTCTTCAGTTCTAAATGAGCATCAAATTCTGATTAAAATTCCCATTTCCCTTAAAAATCTGGAAGCTTTCCATGATGTTGAATAATGTCAGTTGCTGCTAGAAGAGCATGTTCTATTACACCAAGTCCCTATCCAGGACAAGGCAAAAGAGATAAATTATATAAAACACTCAAGCTGAATCAGAGAACAAGCTTAGAAACCTGTAAGAGGCAGAGGAGGTGGAGCTGTCTTTGTAGAATATACTCTTAGCAAATTGTCCTCTTAGAAAATTGAAAGGAAATGAAGAGAAGCAGAATTAGAATGAGGTAGGAAATAGCCCTGTTTGGAAGGTAGGTAAGCTGAATATGTATAAAACGTGTTTGTTTCTCTTGACACTTTAAATTTTAGTATTAATAATAAAAACATTACAAAAAACAAACAAACAAAAAAAACCCAAACAAAACCAAAGCAAAACAAAAAACCAAAACCAAACCAAAACAAAATCCTCACATTGGTTGTGGTTTACCAGACAGGTAAAATCTTCTGATTTGGAGATTTTTGATTTTTTTCCCAGTAAATCTAATGATTTGTCATTGTGAAAAGACAAGAAATGCAAGTGAGTTCTCTTTATAGATTTTGGCCTGAACATCATGGATTTTGCAAACAAAAATGAAACTGAATTAGCTGGTCTATAATTTCACTATTGTGGTCATAGCTTTGAATCATATAGGCATGAACAGAATGTGCTTTCACTTCTAGAAAATACTAAGGTTTAGTTGATTGTGAGACAGTGCATGGCTCTGTCATGTCATTATTTTAAGATCTGAACCAATCTCAAAACACTGCAAGAAAGAAATTAGAGCCCAGCAATGCCTGGCCTTTTTGTACTCCACGTGTAAACAGAGTTGAACAATTTTAATTGTGGATAGGTAATTTTATCTGATTTCACTGTAACTTGAACAAAGAAGATTGACCACTGGAGAACAAAGGAAAAATCATTCCAGGTAAAATGCTGGATCTAGAATTAAATTATGCACAATCACATAGTGATGGTGTTTCTGTGCCTGAAGTCTCCAGTGGACATAATCAACTAACAGATTACAATAATATAATCTAGTTTAACCCATCATAAAAAAATAAATTTTAAAAAAGGGTCTCCAGTCACAAGCATTGCAGGGCTTTGTTTAATAAAAATCATATTCAGCTATTTGTGATGGCCAGAGTGTGGAGACAGAAAATATTACAGAAATGTAGAGGCTTTTACTTGACCCTAACAATGTGTGAATAATCAGAGAAATGGATAGAAATGGCATTCCTATTTGCATTTAATGTAATAAACATGGCACTGTAGGACCCTTAGATATGTCCATTCTTCTCAGGAAAATTTTTAGTGTTAAGTACATTCACTCAAATACTAAATTATCTTGCTGAAGTGGTGCAGTGTTAAAAGATACACTTAATGGGTTAGTTCTTCAGAAATTTAGTTACCTGTATCAATGTTATAAAGAATAGGTCACAAAAAAGAAGATGCAAATTATGAAGTAGTAAGAATCATCTTAATTAGTCATCTCATTATGCACAATGAATCTTGTACTCAGGTACAGACTTCTTAAAAGTATACTGGATGTATTAATCTGCTTTTATGTAAAAGAAAGGTTAAGACTGAAAGGCTCAAAGCCAAAAGAGTCCTGTAATAAAATTTGTACCTTCAAAACTTTCAAGAAGAGAAAAAGACTCTAGCATCACATTTTTGGGATAAAATAATGAACAAGTTCACCGTTCAAAAGCTCTTTGTCTCCACTTCATAACCTCTAAAGTTGCAATAAAAATGTTTTACTACTATTATTATAGAAATTAGAGTTTTAAATGGCATGCATAAGTAGAAATCTCAACTCTTCCTATTAGAGACAGAGACATGGATTGGTTTCTCTGGATTTGAAATGATTCCCAAGTTAAGCTCTGCAGTTGGGAATATTTAGCTTTTTTGTCTAATAAGTTTGCTTTTTTCCATTTTTTGTAAAAGTGTTTGCACACTTTCTGGAACTTTAGCTTTTAGGAACTTTTGAAAATATTTGATCTTACAAGTGATGTTTACAGCCTGACAAAGAAATATAGACTTTACTCTTTGAATTCAAAGATTTTTAAATAAATGGTCTAACCTGAATTGTTTTAAACCCAGATGTGTTTGTTTTTGTCCTTGAATGAAGAAGGAATGCAGGGAAAGCAAAAAAAAACTTATTTATGTTCAAGAATGTGCCCCCTTTTCTTATGGTTTTGGTTTTTTTTTTTCACTTGAATTGTGTTATTGCAAATTTCTGAATGGTGATGACAATTAGCAATTTTCACATTGCCATGGTCTTTCAGAAAATGATGATTTGTTGGTAGCAACAGGTTTTGTAACTATCAGTTGCCTTTGATGATAAAATTTTTTTCTGAAAAAGTGAAAGTCTTCAATAATGTTTCTTTAGAACAGAACATTCCTACTTTGAAATACTTTTGAATTCATCTCAATATTTAAAGTGCAGAGTTTTAATAAAATGGTAATATATGATTCCTTTTCTTCTCAAAAGACAGCAATGAAAGTGACTGGAAATTAATTCTTTTGAGCATTATTATACAAATTTTGAGCGCTCAATGTTTGGTTTGTTCCAAAATAGATGATGCTCTGACAACTTAAAAAAAAAAGATCCCATAAAAATGGGAACCTTGGTTCTGACACAACTTTGGGATGTACTAGTTACTTCTTTTGAGAGAATAGATCATTTTTAAGAAACAAGAGATGAAAAAGATGGATTCATTTACATAATGTGTCCTGACCACTTAATGAAGAACAGACTAAAACTTCTTTTGAAATCTCTGCTATGATTCACACCATCTCTAAGGCTTTTTTCCATTGTTCTCCACAATACAAATTCTCTTTGATGTTACTCAAAACCTGTATTTCACCTCTTGTCTATAAGGCTGTTTATAATTTCACCATTTGGTCAGGTGGTGGAAGATTGTTATTAAAGAGAGACATTTGTCTTGTAAAGCACGGCTAACAAAGGAAAACTGTTTTAGTTTTTCTAAATGAAAATGTTGGAGTTATTTATACCAGATTTTCAAGAAATCAAGTATCCTTATTAAAAACAAAATAGCTAGTGTTGCCAGGAAGAGTAAACGATTACACAGAACTCAGATGGAATTGCTCTTAAATACTAATTCTCATGCTAGTTATGTAAGTTCATTTGATCACCTAAGCTCATCTCAGGAGTAAAAGGGATCCAAAATTGCATATATTAAATACAGATTACTACAAAAAAGTCCTGAATTGAGCTGATTATTGAAATCACAGGGAAAAAGAGTAATCAATCTTAGCAAAGATATTGAATTTTTTCATGCCAAGCTACATATCAGTGAATTGCTGTCTCATAGTCATCATGTAAAGAATGGGAAAGACTAATAAATAGCTTGGTTTCTCTAACTTGTTTTGTCCTACTGAAACAGCAAGTATGTGATACTGTTGTTTTCACACACATTACAATTGGTATGCGAAAACAGCCCTGAGACAAAGGAGGAAGTGCAAACTTTATCCAGAGTGGAAATGTATTCATCCGTGTTATAGGTCAATATAACTGCAAGACAGAAAAAGCGGCACAAATTGCATCAAACTAAGTTTATTTTTGTCACTGCATTAGGGGCCATGAGCCAGGCATCTAGGAGTTTTGTTTACAATTGCATAAATTTTGAAAACACAACAAATTAGAAAGAATAGGAAAAAAGGAGAATGTGCATTACAGAATGCTCCTTATTGTTTTTTAAAAATTCAGTTTGAAGGCACTGTTTTCTATCAAATTTTCTCTCTTTCATAACACTTCATTTGCCAGTCAAGGATTCTTTACATTTTTAAGGAATTTTTAACAGATAAATAAAATTTTAAATCAACACAATGAATTTAGTCACTAGCTAAGACTAACATTAATAAGATATTAATACTGCCAACAAAATATGGCTGAGTGGAAATAAGTTTACCTCACAGCATTTAAGTACAAAATATGTTAAATTTACGATAAAATCAGGGAATGCATTTCTGCAAACAAAAATAAGAAGTTAAAAAAGTAGATAAATAAATTTTATGAAAGGGAAAATATTGTAGAATTTCTGAGCAGTTATGTGGCTAAAATTTAGCTTCAATTTGCTCTGTGTTATATGGTATTGTCCCAGTATTTTCACTAGCTTATTATA
This sequence comes from Leptocoma aspasia, assembly GCA_013399835.1. Classification (NCBI taxonomy): domain Eukaryota; kingdom Metazoa; phylum Chordata; class Aves; order Passeriformes; family Nectariniidae; genus Leptocoma; species Leptocoma aspasia. The sequence continues at coordinate 4,729 of VXAX01002956.1, read as the reverse complement.
CCCAGCGAAAATTGATTCATGGTCCCAGTTCACTGGAAGCCTGAACTTACTTTGTTGTAGTCAGAGAGAGTTATCAGCCTAAAGGAACAAAGAATTGAGCCCTTTAGGTTCTCTGCTGTGACTTATTTGTACAAATATGCGTTATACATGAAGGCGTTGTGAAGTAGTAGCATAATGAATTGGCCTTTGGGGCAAAAATATTGACATTTTAACTACATGCTTTCATTAGTAGTTGAAAAAATGCCACCAAAACACTTGTGTCATCATAGCTTTGCATACCTTTTCTTCAGAACCCTTTCTTTTTCCACTTAAAATACCTAACTTCAGTCTCTTCAGTATCTAAATCTTTCTTTTTATACCCAGGTTTTAATTTCTCTATTCTTTTACAAACATAATTTATATTCTCTTAATATATTCTTTCAAATGAATTGAACACCCCAACAGGCCTTGACATGTGCTTCCTCTTTAAAAGGTTTTTTGAGTGCTGTGGGCAAACGTTTACAAAAATAAAACATGTTTTAATTTAGTGTTTTAATTCATTAGATGAAAGGTGCAGGTTCCAGGGGAGTGTAGGAAGTGAGGAGTCGAAGCTCACTCTGAGCATGCCACGTCCCTTAATATCCATGATCCCTGATGTTCAGTTTCTTGCTAGGGAGAACTTAAAAGAAAAAAACACTTTTCATTTTAGCTTTCACAAGGTAACTGTTTTATAATGATCAGAAATTCTAAAATCAAACCTAAACAGAGTTGGACTTCCATTAATCAGCTCTGAATTTCACTTGCAGAGCACAGAACTGGATTCACGTATACTTGCAAGAATTTAACTGCTATGAGAAATCTATTTAAATTTGCTTTGTTCTGCCTCTGAAGTTGTAGTATTTATCCTTCCTAAGGAAGAGAAGCCTTTCTATGAATTCTTACAGGGAATGCAGGTTAATTTTCAAGCGTAAGCAATCTCTGATCCTGGAAATTTATTTTATACATCTTAATTCCTCAGTTTTTCCACTTCACTTCTTTGCAGTCCTCTGATCAGGAGTGTTATCTTTCTTCACATGTGTACTCAAGAGTGCAAAATCTGTATGTTATACACATGACTTGCACAGTTTTCTAAGCCATTTATTCTTTTTGTGGCTTTTTTTTTTTTTTTTTCACTATGTATTTGGTTGATGGCTGGCTAATATGCAAGACAAATTCTGCTTATGTTCAGCTGGAACTTTTGTATAGAAGGGATTTTATTGTATTTTAATCATCCTGCTATGTTCCACTGGCTTCCTAACAGCCCTCACTGAGTCCAAAACTCATAGGATGCCCTGTGTAAGGACTTGAAAGCTTCTTTGTGGAAATTTCATTGACTGAAATGTCCCAGCCCATGGAGGCAGGGATTTGAGAGTTTCCTAAACTTTGTTCCAATGCAGAGAGGAAACATAATCTCATCTACTCTGAGTGCATATTGATGGCTATATAAGTGCTCTACTTAATAGACAATTATAAAAAAAGAAGGTACTTTGCAGCTTTATCTGTCAAGACACTTTTTTTTCTGTTATAGTAATTTTTGTTACAGTGACTATGGTGAAAAAATGAAAAAAAAATCAAAATATTAAAAAAAAAATGGCTGTCTTCTATGTTTTTAGACATACAAGTCGACCACTACTTCCAAAGTAATTGTCTTGGAAGCTTTTGCTCAGATCTGGAGCTGGTGTCAAACCTGGGAGAGGAGATTTTGAATGGTTGAAGGCTATTTAGAATTTAGATAGAACATATTAATGACTACTTATATTTGACTTGGTAAGGGGGTGGAACTGCATTAAATATCACCTGTAAGACATCTTGTCATCCTCTCATCCACTGATACAAGTGAACACTGCTTTTTTCTAATCTGAGCTCTCACTTTTCTTTTTCTTTTACTCTAAGGAAGTAGCCAGGACAAGTAGAACTATTTTTACATCTGTATTTTGTAGTAATATGAAGTTTGTACTCAGGCAGAACACATCTGTTCAAAGGAGGTGGGAATAATTCACATTTCATAAAACGCACACATAATAGGTGTCTCACTATCTGTCATTGTAAAACACATAATTGTCTAGAACTTAAATATATGGGAACTGGTAGAATGTTCATTGCAGTGAAACAAATACTCATTTTTGCATGCCAACAGTGAGAATGAAATAGGGGAGGACTTAGAGTGATTTCTTAATAAAATTTTGTCAGCTTTTGGTTTTATTATTTAGTTGAAGATATGTAAAATTTCTTCTGATTTTTCATAAGTACATTGAAATATGGTTGGTTCCAAATAAGAGAAGAGCTTTATTTATCCAGAAAAAAAGAATCTCCTTTATTTTTAGAGTATTTTTTAAAAAAATGCAGTGGAGGTGTCATTTGTCATTCAGAAATTACCCACAGTAACCAAAGCTATTTCAGTAAAACAGTCTTCCTACAAATATATGACCTTAGGTACAGCCTTGTATATGAGATTATTTTAAAAGAGTATGATAAAACCTTTATATTTTTAAATTTAACAATGCAACAAAGCAAAGTTTATGAAAATCCAGTGTCTCAGTGTATGCTGTTTTATGAGACTGACTTACCTCCCGAAGAAATACGAGAACTATAGTATCTCTTTTGCTTTCATTTTTCCCCTTTGCTCTTCTCCACCTGTATTTGATTAGGTACAAAAAGATAAAAGCATGTTACCTCAATTTTCACAATGAAAATGTAGAATTAAAGAAAGGTTTTAGCTCCTCTCAGTTTTCTCTCTGGAGGCACCAGGCAGCTCCTAATAGTTATGTTTGCAATTTTAAAACAAGACCCCAGATTAGTCTGTGCTAGTTCATTTGCAAGAGTCTCCAGTATTTGATTAGACTCCTATGCGTAATAAGGATGCTAAGTAGAAGGAATTGAGCCATTTATTTTTGTAATGTTAGTAACTGTCTGTTCTCTACAGGATCAGCTAGATATTCTGGGTAAACACAAAAATAGGGTTATACATTCTAGTGAGAGTAGTCCTAACACGTATTAGGCAGTCACTCTCCTAACTGTCACCTCCTTCCATTAATGGAATACTTTCAGTGAGCAATTGGTTTCTAAATGCAATAAAAAAATCCTTTGAAATTAGAAGAAAACTATACATTTGTGAGAAAATTAGTAAATAAATCCAAGTTTTTTCTCCCTTTGGAGCTCATAGGTAAAACTGATATCCTCTTGAAACTGAAGCTGCAGAGGTCAGAAAATGACCTTCTGGCCGTAGATGTTATGTCGAGTAGAAGAGTACACTACTAGGGTTGTGCAAGAGTGTAGCAACAGGCAGAGAGTTTAATGATTAATTCCTGAGGCAGATGTACAGTTGCAAAGGCAAAGCATGATACTTCCATAGAGCAAGGGGAAAAGACATCAAAATACATAAAAAATTTTGTTTTTACTCATCCTTTCTGTCATGATGTATTTTCCTTTAAAACATAATGCTTCATCAGCGTTGTATAAATTTTTCTTCCTGTAAGTTCTTTAAGAAACAGATGGCACTGACAATGATACTTAATGTTAATTTGGTGATTGTCTCTTTTATGAGACCCTTGACCTCAGCTTAAGCTTGCCTTTGTTTAAAGAGCATAAGAGAACAGCCGAACTCCGCATGGTTATGCCATTTCAGACATTAGTTTACTAGAAACTTTGGCATTTGCTAGAACTCAAGCTATTGAGTATAGAAGAACTGTCCTTTGAAATTATACAACCATTGTCCACATTTAACAAAAGCATAATTTTCTGAAACTGCAGCTCAGACACATCATAAAAAATTACCAGAGACTGACTATTAGGTTCTTTTACAACGCTGATTGTTTTGAGTATGCTGAATTTTCACAGAACTGTCGTGGGCTGAGTGAAGTAAGCATTTTCTGTTCAGCAGATGAACAAGGCCTTTTCTGTAATTTCCCCTGTAGGTTGTCAGGAGATGATGTGAAGTATAATACTGAGAGTGGGGAAGCTTAAATTGGAATTTGATCAGGGTTGCTTTTTCTGGTGACTCCTGGGCAGGGGGCTGGCTGCCTTCCTGAACAGTGAGGTACTTGCTGGGTGGAGCAGGGAAAGAGAGAATTTGTGTAACTAAGAGGAGACATTATCAAAAACTTTGAGATTGAGTTGGCAGAGTTGATTAGATTAGCAATCAGATTGGCGCAGGAGACAGAGGGAAATCACAATGAGACTAGCTGTAAGACAAAGGATAGAAAACCTACTGTTTAGGCACATGTCTATTCAGAATATGGATTTAAACTTAACATTTTGAAGGGTTTTTTTCATTCTCAAATATTGCAATCTATCAACAAAATGAACCAACTTCTGTATCACAGAATCAAAGAATCAAAGAATGATAGTATAGGATGGCTTGACTTGGAAGGGGCCTTAGAGATCATCTAGCTGCCCTGCCATGGGTGGGGACACCTTCCACTAGACCAGGTTTTCTGAGGTCCTGTCCAACAGGGCCTTGAACATTTCCAGGGAGGGGTCACCCACAACCTTTCTCAGCAACCTGTTCTAGTGCCTCACCACCATCACAGCAAAGAATTCTTCTCTAATATATGTTCTAAACCTACTCTCTTTCAGTTTGAAGCCACTCCCCCTTGTGCTGTCACTACATGCTCTTGCAAAAAGTCCCTTTCCATTTTCTCATTAGCTCCCTTCAGGTAGTGGAGTGCTGGAGCTAAGGCACTCTTAAATCTTCTTTTCTCCAGGCTAAACA
>VXAX01002955.1:0-137604 GCA_013399835.1 Leptocoma aspasia | reverse complement strand
TCTCCTCCCCATCCCACTGGGAGGCAGAGGGGAGTGGGTAAGCAGTCATGTCATAGTTAGTTGCTGGCTTTCATGCTGAAATTCTTCAAAAATAATAGAGCCTGTTTGACAGTCCTTTCCCCCTGTCATATTCTCCACTACCTCCCTCTCTCTGTTAGTCTGCATTGCTCTGTGCTTTTCTCTCTTTCATTTAAGTGTATTCTGTCTCAAATTGAAAATACTGTAGTGCTGAGGGTAGTTTGGATTCTTGATAGAAATAGCATAAGATTTTTTGTTTTCAACCTGAGGAAAATGAGGGGGAGTGTAGGTGAAAAATTGTTATTTATACTCAGTATTTTTTTCTATATAATTTCTATAAATTAAGTGAAAAATAGGTGGGATATGTATTACTACTGCTAATTTTAAGAGGGTTATCCAAACTAAAAACCATAGTTTCTATCAGATTAGAAAAGGGGAAAAAATAAGTGTGGAAATTCCCAAACCCTCTCGAGGTTGCTGTTTTTCAGAACCTCTTTCAGAATCTGAAACTTAATGAGATCTGTGTTGTGGGTTAACCCCACTAGTTAACTGCTGTTCATGAGATCTGTACTCAGGTGGCTTTGGTTCTCTTTTGGACTAGAATTGGAGACCTTGGAAAAATCAAGGAAAACGTGGGTTGCTTGCGATTTTATATTTAACACAGTAGTGCAAGAATTCCATAATCTGAGCACCATTCAGTGTGTGGGTCCCTGCTTTACTGTGGCTGCCCTTGGGAAGATTGCATAAATCTCTTGCAAAGGGTATTCATAGTACACCTGAGGGAACTTGACAGCTTTCCTTTCTGAGCATATAAATAAACTACAGCCAACCAGACTGTAGAAAGGTGTTCACTTTTCAGAGATGTATAACTCACATGCCTGCTTGAGCTATCTAAATGATAAATGGTATGAGACGTTTTCCTTGTCTTATTTTCCAGGTAAAAAGGAATGAATGAGCAGAGTTTCTCAAAATGAAAATCCTTGAATTTGGTCTTTGTTTCTTCTCAAGTTCCCACTTAGCTTTGAAAGATCTTCTTTGATACTGTTGTTTACTTTATGTCAATTAGTTACATAGGTTCCAAGAAGTTTGATTTCTCTTGGCTACTTTGCTGTGAGAATTCTTGTCGATACTGTGTGTTTGCATGTTGCATGAAGTACTGTGTAAATTACAATTAAAGTTCTTCCCACCGCGTGGACAGCTTCTAAACTCTGTTACATGACACAGACTTGTGTTCAATCAATAAAGTTGAAGCACGTGTAGTATTATCAGAAAATCTGTGTTAATTTACTGTCTTCATTTAGGGTTATGACTCTTTATGCTTCATGAACTAGATTTAAACAACAGAGGAACCTGTGCTTAAAAGCTGCTGGACTGTTACTGCATGTTACTGGTTTTGAGTGGGGAAGGAGAAGAAGCAATCCCCCAAATCCTCCAAAGCTTGAAAAATACTAAAATCTCTTGGTTCTTTGTCTACATGATATTAGTCTTTGTTGTTGATATAAACTTTTCAGATTTCTGCACTTAATTTCATGGCTGTTTAATGCAAACCATGATTTAAGCGTGCCCTGTAGAATAGCAGGACTTGTCTACAAGGGGGAGTTGCTGAAAAATAGAAAGAAATGTATTCATTCATGTAATTTGTTTTAAAGTTCTCTCTTTATCCTAGCCCCTTTTGTAGTTAATTTTAGAGCAGGTGTCCAACGTGCACAGCAGAGAACTGCCCATGCTGGCTTCAGACATGGAAGCAATGACATGGATGTAGCTATGCTCCTTTTAGGTTGAGCTGGTTCATAGCTCTTTGTTATGTGCATGTGCCAGCTTTGTTGGAGATAGCTGCAAGCTGGCTGTGCTGTGTGCTGCTGAAGGGTGCTCTTTGCATGTCTGTCAGTAAAAGAGTATGTAATCTTGCTTAGAGTAAATTAGGTTGTTAAATAGGGAATTCTCACAAAGCATGTTGTGTGTTGTGTTTCACACAGGTTAGTGTGCAGTGTAGTCTCTCTTTGTGGGCAAATCATCAGCCTTTGGGATAGAGACTGTGTCCCTCCTTGCCTCTCCAGATTACCTGAAGGCATTTCTGGGACCAGGGGCTGGAAAAATGTTTGATTTTAAATTCACAGCATCTCCCACTAGAGTGCTGCAGCTGCTGAACATTAAGAAACATTTGTATGGTGGCAGGAGAGTATCTTATTCCTCTGTTTGTTTAGTATCCATGCAAAGAATGATTTCTTGTGTTCGTTATGTGTTAATGACACTGCACAAACTATACTTTATGATGCGCTTGGGTGTAATAACTTAGCTGGATGGTTGAATACAATTTAAATATGCAAAAAGAAGGGACTAATGGAGTATCCTCAAGGACTAGCTAATGCCTTTATTTATAATTATGTCATGCTATCTAAATTTGAGAAGATTTGTGTTTGTCACAAACATTATTTTGTTGAAATGTAGTATTTTAGATTTAAGCATAAAAGGACCTCAGTATTTTCTCTGTGGAAATACGTTATTTATATTTGTGTTTGGGTTGGTTTTTTTTTTCTTTAAATCTGTAACCTACCACCAATTCAAATGCCTCCTGACAGTGGGTTCTGAGAGTGCTTGTAGTAGATACTGCTTCTCTGCTTAGAAGAACATTACAGACAGAATAAAAATATAAATCTAAGCACATTTTGAGAGGAAAGGAACAATGGAGGAAAAAAAACCCCAATGTTTTATATGCAAGGGGAAGAAAAGTGCTTAGCCTGGGAACTTGGAGTAGTCTATGAATTTGATCTGAGTTTAAGGGGTGACTGTCTAGCTAAACCTGCTTCATGTCACCTTTCCTGCTCCCCATCTGCCAAACTTCACATATCAGGAGTGAAATATCTTGAGTGCTCTGTTGGATGATCACGTGAAGAGGTAGGTCCTTTTCTGGGGTTCCATCTTCTTACTCTGCTAGGGAAAAGGTTCAGGTTATTCTTTCAGGTTTGCTAGTGCCAGTAGTATTGCATCTTTTCAACAACAGCTAGCTTCTGTAATTTCTCCTTGTGAAAGTCTCACTGCAGGACCTCAGTTTGGGAGCTCTTAGCCTCACCTATTGATGCAAAGCTTGATGTGAGTCACTGTGTTCAGAGGAAGAGAACTAGTACTGTGTAGGAACGTTAAATGTTGGCTTCTATGTGAGCACTCCTTTCTCTTCTGCACAGTTTAAATGGCCAGATTTTGGGGATTCACAAATAGTAACCCAAATAATTTGCAGGTGAATATCTTTCCAACAACTGTAAGATATTTACCTAGAAAAACAGTTGGACAAAAGTAACAAGAACTCTGGAAAACTCTGTATTTCTTAAAGATCAACTGCATCATTGTAGACAAAGCTTGTTCATATTTTCCTGAAAGAATATATGGCCTGGAACATCTTGAACATGCACTTTCTGTCAAAGAGCAATGAACCAAATGGGTGTGTTATGGCCCCAAGGAATAAATGCTGCCCTGAAGGAATTTTCTTTTTTTATTTTATTTAAATGCATTTTATTTTGAACTCTCCCTTGATGCTTTCACAGAAACTCATATTCATATGCAGTGACATCTAATAGTTTTCCTGGTATTCCTGATCAATATGATTGTCAGCCACTAGTTAAATAATTGTCTTGGACATAATTACATTTATTTCATCTACAATCTGCTGGGCTTGTTTCTATTGCTCTCCTGTCTGCTTTTATTCATTACATGAAATTTAAATTCCCTATTTAAGCCTATGAGTATAATACTAGTTTCCTTTGTATCTGTAAAAACGATCATCTTAAAGAAGTCATTAGGTTTCATGTAAACGTTTAATGTGGTATATGTATATGATTAACTATTCTGATACATCTGAAGTTTGCATATGCTATTTCTATATTGCCAGTTCTGACTAGAAATGTAGCAGTGCATTTACAGTTTCAGAGCAACATCTCCGTTTTCTGAGGCTTTCTGGATTCTTCTTGTGAAGTAGTTTTGGTCTTGCAGTGCTCTATGGATTGTTCTAGATTCTTTTTCAACTAATATCAAATATGACAGCACTCCAGTTTGGAGTTGCAGTTGCAGCCCCACTGCAATTACTAATACTGCTACACTGAACTTTCAAGCACTGCAATACTTCTTTTTTCCTTTCCTCCTTGAAGAGCTGGAGGCATTAGACATTTATCACTTACTTTTCTGTACCTTATCCTTCCAGCCCTCACTGGGCACTCTGGAACATGAGCTGGCGTAATGAACTGCAGCAAGAGCATCTGTGACTCAATAGACAATCTGCTTAATAAACGTCTATTGATTTAAATTACAGATTATACACATGCATGAGAAAGTGAAATAAATTAAATTACAGCTGGTTATGCATCTGTCTACACTGAAGAGGAGGGGCAGACACTGATCTCTTCTCTGTAGTGACCATTGACAGGACTTGAGGGAATTGCCCGAAGTTGTGTCAGGTTAAGGTTGGATATTAGGACAAGGTTCTTCACCCAGAGGGTGGTTGGGCACTGGAACAGGCTCCCCAGAGGAGTGGTCACAGCACCAAGCCTGTCAGAATACAAGAAGTGGCTGGACAACCCTCTCAGGTGCATGGTGTAATTCTTTGAGATGTCCTGTGCAGGGCCAGGAGTTGGACTTGATGATCCTTGTGGGTCCCCTAGAGCTCAGCATATTCTAAAAATGGTATGTCTAAAAATTATGGCAATATTTAAAGCAAGGTAAAAGGATTAACTGGTTGAGGGAGCAGCTGGTGGATTTCTGGGTTTCTTTCTGAAGGTGCTAATCAGCTTCAGCACCTTTAGAAGGAGGTTTCTGAATTTACCCTAAAGGCTGAAGAAAGTTTTTCAAGTGCTTACTTTTTGTACATTTTCAAGGACCTTTTCTTTACGGGATATTGCTACAGACCACAGCTGATGCAAGCCTGGAAGTAAAGGCACTTGCTGTATGACCAAGCAGTAAGTTTGGCTTTATGTGTCTCTGATTTGTGACATATTTCTATGGCCATATTTTATGAGAAATTAATTTTTCTTTTCCTCAATAAGCTGTTGACTCATTTCAACTATTAGAGGTACAGTACATGTAGCTATCCTAAAAGCTTTCTTATACATTTTGTGCCTGATTAGTTTTCCATATCATTATTCCTGATCTTTATCCTTTTTCCCATCCCAAGCCTACAGTTTAGAGGTTGTTCAGCTATAGAGGATGTTATGATGTTCATAAGAAAAGCACATCTGAAAGCTCCACTTTTTAAATCACTGCCTTTGGGATTTGATAGTTTCTGGATATTATTGCCAATAACTTCTCTGTGACTGCTGTAACTATTTGAAATGATAAAAAAAAAATCAGACACAATTTGCCTCTATGATTTAGCTTTAGATTGTCTGTTGACTTCTGTTTCAGAAGTTCTCTTCCAAAGAGAAGCTGTATTTATTGCAGAGCAGAGTGTGTAGATAGCAGTATTAATTTGTATCAATTTTATGAAGTAGCCAAAATTATCTCATTTTGCTGATCAATATGTTCTGCCATATAACACAATGGATCATGCTTATAGTTGTGCTAACAGATGGAAATAGGTTTGTAGTTCCATTTCTGTACTGGTACTTTCTAAAGCTATCTTGACCCCAGAGTCCGTTTAAACAATCTGTAGGATCAAATTTTTAGGTGATGATTAGATATTTCATGGCATAGATATCTGCTTTTTTAATTTCAGGGGCCTTCTACAGATCTTACAGACTTAAAGTCTTAAGCAAGGGTTTCTGTCTGAAAAGTTTCCTGTCAGTTTTTTCCCATGTGTGAATTCATCCTGTGGTTTACTAGCCTCAAGATATTTTCTAAGGGGGAATAAAAGAGATTCTAGGGTGCTCAGCAATGACTGATGTGTTATATACATTACAAAAGAGCTTCTTCCTTACTGTTAAGATTGATTTTCTTTAGAAGGTTCAGAGATTTGACCTACACATAAAGAACCCAAATCTCACAGCAAGGTGAGAAGTGTTTCCTCCTAACTGGCTTCAGAATTAATGTAGGCGTGTCAATCAGAGCAGTGCAGCTCTACCCAGTCATACACTTGCATGTTTTATATGCCTCACTCAGGCTTGGGGGTGTTGCTATCAGCTACCTCCAAGTGGCATAGGTACTCTTCAGGGTTTGGCCCAAGGATGAAGATGTGGCCAGTTCAGATTTCTTTGAGCTGCCAGAACTGCCCAGATGGACTTAATTGTGGTTTAACTTTTTCTCAATAGATATAACCAAGAAAAACCAGGAGCCAGCAGGCTTTGGGGTGGGAGATGAAGGATAGGTGAGAGGCCATGGTGGATACTTGGTGTGGTTCTGTCTGATCATCTCACTTCTGCATGTGCTGTCCAGCTGAGAGTACTGTGAGCTCGAACAGCGAGCTGGGTAAAAGAGCTGGTCCAACTGAAGTGCAACTGTGTCAGCTTCTATCCCCTTTCTTTTATGTTTGGATCATAAAAGTGAAGTTTTGTGGATGTGAAGTTTTGTGTTTTACTAAAAAATAAAGCTGGACCAGTTTCACTGTCAGATTTACCAAACATTGGCACAGGCTGATGGTGGGGAAACTGGAGTGTGTAGGAAAAGAGCGTGCAGGCAAGAAAACAAGAAAGAGCAATGACTGACTTAATGGTATTGGATGTTTTAACAGAGTTGCTTACTTGTCCTGTTGCTCCATCTGCTTTCCCTTTTTACAGGTGAGAATATCCATAACTTCTCATAATTATTTTACATTTGGGCTTATTAAATTTGGTTTTGTCATACAGCCTTGCACTGACTGCAGTCAGAAGAGGTTTCTCTTCAATACTCATAAACACTTTGCTCACTCAGTATTTTTCATCTGAATCTTTGCTTGTGGCTATATTGACTTAGTGAATGGTTTCTTTTATTTAGCACGTCAAGATAATTATTATGTTAGCAAACAGGGAAATTTAATGGTCCCTATTTAGTTGGAGAACTATTGTATCTCTTACTAATTATGCTGTCTGACTGCTGGGTTTTGGAAATGTCATCTGCGTTCCATGTATCTTCCATTCAAAATAGTAAATACTTATAGCAGTTACTGGAGAAGGGTGTTGCATGGCTAAATTAATGCTTGTAAATTATTCTGAATTCCTAAGGTGCCAAATTGTCTAATGCAACAAGTAATTTTGCTAATGTTAAGTATCCTCCAATTTCTGTATTTATGTCCTTTAACAAGGGAATGAATCAGAATGCAATGCTCATTGATGTTTTTAAGTTCTTCATTGAAGCTAATGTCTTATTAATAGCCTGGAAAAACTTCTTTGCAAATATGAGATTTAGCTAATTTTCCTGCTACTTTTGAATCTAAAAACTCTACAAAGCAGCTATTACTTCTTCATAAACAGTTTCTGGGATGAATTTGCAGATTTACTTGTGTATTATCTTGGGATAGTCTTAGAGATACTATTTCATGAATATGTAGAGCATGTTTGCTATCTTCTTTTTATGTTGTAGATTCATAGCAAATTCCTAGTTTATTCAGCAAGTGGCTTTCTCTGCTATATTCTCTCTATATAACAAATGCTTATTTCTTTGGCAACTCAGACTTCATTATTGATAGGAAATGAGTCTGCAGTGCAGCATTATTATGCTTTGAAAGCATTAAAGTTCATTTTCAGTTCTTCTGTTCTATTACAATGAATACTGAATTTTTCTGTTTAAAATAATTTTCTGACACCAGATTTCTCTCTATCATTCATAATTTTGCTTGCCACATCACAGATAATTTTCTGTTCAGTTAGCTCCCTCCCTCCTTCTTTATAAACAAATATGCTAAGTCTGTTTTACACAGAGATCTTTAGAGCTATGGACAGGTTTCCATCTTTTTTACACTCTCTTCTGTTCTCATGACCACATTATACTGATATATATTTCAGTTTCCTTCTCACTGTCATTTTCTCACTGAAGATTTTCTAATGAAGTCGGAAATGGAATACCACAAAAAGGCATTTTTAGTTTGAAATTAGCTGTAATCTAGAAAAAGAATGAGACAATCTTGCAGCTGAGGTAAAGCAGGACTTAGAAGAATCTGTGTATTACTACAGATAGTAGTTTGAGTGGCAGAAATGTCTACATGAAGTAAGAAACTCTTTAAAGTAAGCTTAACAGAGTTCAGTGGGCAGGTGTGTCATTAACAAACTTGGAAGGGAAAACTGAAGAGAAATTTGCACAGAGTTCAAACTATTCATGGAATTGAAATGGGAATGTAAACTATGTACAGTAGTTTTTGAGGAAAATACCAGTGAAAGTAAAATTGTTGTCTAAAATTTTATTCAATAGGCTGCTATAGAGCAGACCAAATGTGTTATAGAATGATAAAAACCCCTGAGGGCATAATTAAAATTGGATTTTAAATAATAGTAGAAATTGTCTTGTTTTTTGACACCAGTCAAAGATAATGATAGAAGAATCTGGAGTTCTGCTACAATGGATATTTGCTTCCATGCTTATTTGGCACACTTACTTCTAGGTAGACTCTTAAAAATTAATTCCATAAATAGTGCTGAAAAAACCCCACCTGAGATACTGAGATAGAACCAAAAGCAGTTGTTGCTCAAGTGTATGGGAAAATTACAGATGGTACTGTTTACAAAGGCATCAGGAGAGCAGTACCAAAAGAATTATATAACTTAAATACAAATGTATTTTAACATCATTAAATTACAACATAACATGATTTCCAATACAAAAAACTGAAAGTTGTAATATATTTGTGTAACAGAAATAGTTTCATAAAACAGACTACCTCGGATGGCAATCTTCCAAAAGCAAGAGTGGAATGGAAATTTCTACAGATAGTATGGTTAAAAGAAAAAAAAAAAAGAAGAATAGCAAATAAGTGGAAACAGAAATGTTAACTTGTTGAATGTAGGCAGGAAAAAAACCCCAACCCAGCAATATTGATCTTGATTGCAGGATGTCAATGCTCAATTGCTTGATGCTGCAAGCATTAATAAAACTCGAGCTGTGGGCAGCTAGCCTCCACTTCCCTTCCACATGAAAGTGTAATTCTACTGGGTGATTTCCTGTGGTTTAATTGCCAGGGTTTGTGGGTGTGATTATGGGGGAATATTTGAAAGTAGGTGCTTCCTGCTAGCCATGAATCTCATGTTATGCCTTCTAAGTGTAAAAAGGAAAAGTTAAGACCATTGCCTTACACAGTGAAGTGGACTTCCACATTGCAAACTGAATCACTTTTGAATGGCCCAGAAGTGACTCCAGAAGTGAAATTTCTGCTTTCTGTAACCTGTTCACCTGCCTTTTCAGCAAAGGACTTTTGTACAAAGGAAATTTCTATTGACTCTGGTCCTCCTCTGTCACAAGTAAATGTAAATTATGTAAATTGTATGTATGTAAAATGTAAATTTAATTCCTCTCATTGATGGGTTTTATTTTTTACTTTTTCTGTTGCTGTTATACTGCCTCACTCCTGTTAGAAGCTTGTTACTTCAAGAACCAGAATGGCCAAACTCTCCCTTCCCTTGCATGTCAGAGTAGCATGGAATGTTTGGGATGTAGCATGTGTGCACTGTGTGCTGTTCAGAACGTAGAGGGGAAGTTTGGCTCATGCACTTCTGCACTGGAACCTCAAGAAAAATCAGTCAGGAAGTCTAAACTACTGTAAATGATATAGGTGCTTAAAACGGCTACATTAATACTATTTTCAGTTACAAAGATTTCCCTGTACATTTTCAGACACATTTTTCATTTCACCCTTAATGTCTTTCTTCTCTATTTCATTTCTCATTTTTCCCTTTATTATTTATTCATAGCCTTTATATTTCTATGATTAGCACAGGCTACAAGATTGTCTTTCTTTTTATCTTACTAATTTTTACTACAGTAGTGAAATCCACACTGATTAGACTGTAGCAAATTCTTCATCCTGTAGTAGTTTGCATAACCCTTAAGGCAGACTTCACTTTTTTACAATTCACTTATTCAGTCTTTTCCTGTACAGTGCATATAGATGCAGGTAATTTAAACCCCATCCACCCACTTGAGTTAGACACAGCCTCTGAAAACAGAAAAATTTTTCAAATAATCCAAATTCTTTATGGTAAGGTGAGGGTCTTCCCCTCACCTCAGTTTTCTATTAGTGTAACTGAATTTCTTTCTGTTCTCATGATTCTCTCAGTTTTGTATTTATTTCAGTATTTCAGGTTCACCACTTCCCATCTATCAAATGTTAGTGGAATTCAGGGATTTAAACAGAATTTAAATTGAGTTTAAACAAAATCACATGTACTACTTTCTCCTCCTATTTCACATCATCACCACTCATTTTGTTGATCAAAACTGACTTCAAAACTCAAGTGTAAGTATACGTTTTTTTTTTTACTAGTCCTAATGTTCTTTATCTTCACTCTACTAATTCTCACCACTTTCATGTCATTTGATGTTATGAGGCTCCTCAGATTTTTTACTGTTATGTTCATATACATAGTATTTCTTACATGGAGGTTTTATGCTTTACCCTATCATTTCACAGAAGCTGCCTTGGAATTTTAAGGCCAGCCAGTGGGTTTGCTTTTGGTACAACTGTTGCTGCTGAATCAGTTTGCTTTTGGAGGTTGTTTTCTTTGTGGAACAGATAATTTGCAAAGGCATGTAGGTGAAAATGCCAGACCATAAACTGCTGATGGGCTCCTGCCCCGCTTAATAATTTTTTTGGCTTGCTAGGTCTTTGTCATCTGCCCTAAATGAGGACTCTACAAAGTCAGATCTGGGGGAGACAGAAGTGCCCTGGAGCAGCTGAGCCTCTCCTTCAGTGAGAAGAGAATCATTTACATATAAGTAGCTTCTGCTTGACTGGAGGGAATTTACATGCTATTAATTTATCCCCAAATCTTCCCAGGCAAAACTTACAGAAAGATCTGAGACTGGCACACAGGATAGTGATGGCAGAATGCATGAATTACTGTACTGAAATCCTTTCTTCCTTTCTAAGACAAATTTATTTTTTTTAGGAGCAAGGTGTTTGAGGATGAGTAGTAGTATACTTGAAAACCGTCATATTAATTTATCTTTCAGTGTAAAATGACCAGCTTAGACTATTGTTACATCAGATGCTTGTTCCTGCATGGTATTAGAATGTTGAAGACCAGATATAAGTATTAGTGGTTTTCCTCAAGAAAAAAATATGCTTCTTTGTGTGTGGAAACCTTTGGAATTTATTCTGATTTTCTGGTTTTTGTGTTTCATTAACCTCTGTGTCTGTCTTGTACTGTTTTATGGAAAACAGTGTTAAGAAATATTCACAAATCATCCACGTTCTCCCAGTCTGCTTTTCATAGAGTCCCCCCAGATGTGAATAATTTGCTGAAAAATGATTTTTAGAGAAAGGGAATGAGACCACAAGTACAGAATTACAGTAGAGAGAAACCAAAGCTTTCTGATGTGTACTGAAGAGTGCTTTACTGGGGAAGGTGGTTTTCCAGACATGTGCCAGGTATGTGAATCGGTTTTCACAATAAAAAAAGGATTTCTAAAATTTTGCTGTTGAATGAAAGCAGAAAACAAGTAGTTGCTTCTTCAAATACCAGCACACTGTATCCTTGCACAGCTATAGCCTGGTAGAGATCATATTCATCTGAGAGATGTAGGTTCTGGGCTTTGCTTTAATGAATACTGAAGTGTTTTGCACAAAATGGAGCACCTTTGACAGCATGGACTGAAAAATACCTTAAATCTTTTAAAAAGTATTCCATATGTTCTTCTCATTCTAAAGTGTGTGCTCACAATGAAGAAGGGCCTTTTCAATATTCTTGGTGTTGCTGTATCAGGCAGCAATGCATAGATATCTACTGTGTCAAGCTCTGAAAGTAAAGGTAACTCCTGCCTCAGGAACTAATTTATGGTAGGTTTAAAAAAAATCAGTTTTGTGAAACCAAACAAGACTAGATTTCTAGATTCTAGAGAGTATCATTCTAGAGAGTATCATTCATTATTGGGAATAGCTATAAAGTCTTCAATAAGATGAGAGAATAAACAATANGGTAACTCCTGCCTCAGGAACTAATTTATGGTAGGTTTAAAAAAAATCAGTTTTGTGAAACCAAACAAGACTAGATTTCTAGATTCTAGAGAGTATCATTCTAGAGAGTATCATTCATTATTGGGAATAGCTATAAAGTCTTCAATAAGATGAGAGAATAAACAATATACATATCCATATATATATATATATATTAAAAAAACCAGGTTGACTTTGGCTTGAAGTACTGTCATGTGCCTGTGATTCCTGCAATTAGCCTTGAACATGTTGAATTTCTTTCAACTTTACTGAGTAAGGTTTGAAAAATTAAATAATTCAGCTTTATCTTAACGGTTTTGTTCTTAGCACTTACTCCTTGCCAATATCTGTTGCTACTTTGCCTATTAACTCCTCTTATCATAATGCTGTTTATAAAGGTACTGCAGCCTTTCAAAAGTTTTAATGGTTCTATTTTTGTTTTCTCCACATCTGATTAAACCTCAAAATCATTGCCAGGAAGATTTTGTCAAAATATTTATTCTTATTTTTTGTTTTAAAAGTATCAAATATAAAATATAAGTTCTCAGATCTCAGATTTTATCTGGATTTATCCGGCTTTCTTCTTTGGAATACTTAAGTTTGTTTTGGAACCCGCACTAATAGTTGAATGACATTTAAGTAGTACAGAGACTTTGACCTTCAGCAAATGGTCTTCTGAGTAAATGAGAAAATACATGAGTGGATGGAAAGATAAATGCAGTGCAATTTTCCTGCTTTGTGCATAGTCTTCAGAGGAGAATATCTGGCATTGGTGGCTAGACTAATTTAGAAATATGACAATTTTGTTTCCTGGCAAGTATGTATGACTGTCAGGATGATGCCTACCTAATTTAAAGGGGCAGATTCTCTACTGAAATGTAGGACATTCCAGTTTGAAGAATTTTCCTGTAGAATTAGAAAGAAAAAAAGCTTATTTATTTTTACTGTCCCTGAGTTCTAAATTATGAACATCATGTCTAGATTTTTGACCATGTGTTTTTCAGATATCAGTTCCTTGTTGCTGAAGCACTGTGAATATTCTTTTTTTGCTAACAGAAGTAGTCTCTTAAGAAGACTTTCAGAGAGATGTTGAGGTGCCATACACATAAGCAGGCAATCCAAATATCACTTTACACATGTATAATATTGCTTTCATCCTGTTCCATTAAATTTTTGCAATGTCAACAAGATGTATGACAAGGTCAGTACAGAATTTTACTGGACGTATCAAGTTATGACAACAATTTCATTCATTAAAAATAAAGTTAATTTCAAATGCTTAGCAAAACTCTCATTATGAGTCAGTCTTTTAAAATAAACTGTATTAGTCCAAAATAATTTAAAATCAAGCTGAAAGTGTCTTTGGGTTGTGCATAATAATTTGCAGCACACTGTTAACAGTTGAATTATTTTCATTCTTCTACACTGTTGATGTTTTTAACCATTTAACTTGGGAAAGGGAGTTTAATGATACAGCTACATATATATATATATATATATGTATATATATATATTAGCCTGCTATATAACAGCTGTTGTTAATTTCCAGGCCTATAGAGCTGCTGCAGGTGGAGATCTTGGTACAGTTCTTGGGAAGTATCTGCCAGGAATTTTTCCTCAACAAGTGCTTTGTTTTCAGGCCCAAGCCAATGTAGCAAATGAATGACTGAGGCACTATCTCCCTCTTTCTTTCTAGCGCCCAGAGACAAAAAAAAAGAGAAATATGTGCTACAGGAGTGGTACCAGTAGAACATGAACAAGCATCGACAAGTTAGAAGCAGTTCCAAAGAGATTTTACAGCTTAATAAATAAGCTGCCTCTAAAAAGCCTCATAAACTGTGCTTGAGGTGTATGCCTTATATAACAGAAAAGTTATGTGAGGTATTTATAATTGCTCTTGTGATCAAAATCACATGGTTAATAGATTCTTACAATTCACAAAAATATTTCCATTAGTGTATCACCTTTGGCATTAATACAAAGTTTGTTAATTCTTGCCTAGCAGTGGTAGCAAAGACCTCATTGTGCATTGTCACTGTACGTAGTTACAAAAAAATCCTGGTTATAGGTATATTTACAGATGAAAAATGCTTTTTTGTGGTTGGCAACTTAACACCCACCTAATGCATGATAATACTCTTTCACAATTATAGTGTTGTGAAATGTCACTCTCTGCTCATGCACAAACTTTATACTTCTGCCTAAAAACATTCATATTTTTGACTGGTGCATGGAAAATAAAACCCAAAGTATTTCAGAAGGTTATAAGACCTGTTAAAGCACTAGATATGAGATGGCTGTCACACTTCACTTTCACAACTTCAGACATAATTATTGGTGCTTAATGGTTGACAGGCTAGGGTCAATTTTTACAGTCTAAATGTTAAGAGTGGATGATTGCAGCAATAAATACCTGTCACGAACAGCTTTCAAGTAATAAAAAAAATCCACTTATATCTGGTCAGAGTGATAAAAGCACATGAAAGTGCACCAATTAAATGACTTCAAAAGGATTTGTCAGGTTAGAGCTGCTGGACGTCACTATTTATCCTTTTGAATAGTATTTGTAGCTAAAAATTAGCAACTATTGTCAGAAAGAATCAAATCAGAGATGAGGAGAAAAGCAAGTATGAGTTTTTTATCCACATTTTATTAGGCTACCTGTATTTATGAATAGTCTATGTGGATCTTAGTAATAAAGTATCTGATCTTGTTCTGTTGAGGCAAGAAAAAGTGTTCAGCAGTAGGTTATAAATCCAGCTCTCAACTCATCAGCAAACTTATTTAGGAGACTAACATTTTAATGTATTGAAACTTAAATGCTATTACTGTAGGTTATATTTCTTTTGGCTTCTATTGCCTTTCAGCTTTGCTACTAGAGATACAAAAGGCAAGTAGTATCTGACACCTTGATTAACCCTTAGGTAGGGCACAGTAAAACTTTCCAAGTTCCTAAGCAGACAATAAGTGTGACAACTGCTTTGTTTACTTTGCCATTCGGCTTAGTTCATGGTGGAAAGGTGGGAGGGAGAGAGGGAGGGATGGATGAGGTGCCATTACTAGAGGTGAGTGAGAGCCAACCCGCTGTCTGACAGGATGTTGCTAGCATTGGATCATCTCAGTGTTTAGGTCTAGGCTTTTAGTGCAACATGATGTGGCCAAAGTAGAGGTCAGTGACTGCTATTTCCTTCACACTCTTCCCTGCTCTGTCTTTGTTGCTCAGGATCTGCACTATGGCACATGGCCTCCATGCCCACTCTTGACTTCTGATACACCATCTCTCTCTGCCAGACTTTTTGCTGGGCTGCAGACATGCCTCTGCTCTCTGCCCAGACCAGTGAAGCCAGAGCTCAGCCCCACTTGAACGTACNAGTAGTCTCTTAAGAAGACTTTCAGAGAGATGTTGAGGTGCCATACACATAAGCAGGCAATCCAAATATCACTTTACACATGTATAATATTGCTTTCATCCTGTTCCATTAAATTTTTGCAATGTCAACAAGATGTATGACAAGGTCAGTACAGAATTTTACTGGACGTATCAAGTTATGACAACAATTTCATTCATTAAAAATAAAGTTAATTTCAAATGCTTAGCAAAACTCTCATTATGAGTCAGTCTTTTAAAATAAACTGTATTAGTCCAAAATAATTTAAAATCAAGCTGAAAGTGTCTTTGGGTTGTGCATAATAATTTGCAGCACACTGTTAACAGTTGAATTATTTTCATTCTTCTACACTGTTGATGTTTTTAACCATTTAACTTGGGAAAGGGAGTTTAATGATACAGCTACATATATATATATATATATATGTATATATATANTAGCAAAGACCTCATTGTGCATTGTCACTGTACGTAGTTACAAAAAAATCCTGGTTATAGGTATATTTACAGATGAAAAATGCTTTTTTGTGGTTGGCAACTTAACACCCACCTAATGCATGATAATACTCTTTCACAATTATAGTGTTGTGAAATGTCACTCTCTGCTCATGCACAAACTTTATACTTCTGCCTAAAAACATTCATATTTTTGACTGGTGCATGGAAAATAAAACCCAAAGTATTTCAGAAGGTTATAAGACCTGTTAAAGCACTAGATATGAGATGGCTGTCACACTTCACTTTCACAACTTCAGACATAATTATTGGTGCTTAATGGTTGACAGGCTAGGGTCAATTTTTACAGTCTAAATGTTAAGAGTGGATGATTGCAGCAATAAATACCTGTCACGAACAGCTTTCAAGTAATAAAAAAAATCCACTTATATCTGGTCAGAGTGATAAAAGCACATGAAAGTGCACCAATTAAATGACTTCAAAAGGATTTGTCAGGTTAGAGCTGCTGGACGTCACTATTTATCCTTTTGAATAGTATTTGTAGCTAAAAATTAGCAACTATTGTCAGAAAGAATCAAATCAGAGATGAGGAGAAAAGCAAGTATGAGTTTTTTATCCACATTTTATTAGGCTACCTGTATTTATGAATAGTCTATGTGGATCTTAGTAATAAAGTATCTGATCTTGTTCTGTTGAGGCAAGAAAAAGTGTTCAGCAGTAGGTTATAAATCCAGCTCTCAACTCATCAGCAAACTTATTTAGGAGACTAACATTTTAATGTATTGAAACTTAAATGCTATTACTGTAGGTTATATTTCTTTTGGCTTCTATTGCCTTTCAGCTTTGCTACTAGAGATACAAAAGGCAAGTAGTATCTGACACCTTGATTAACCCTTAGGTAGGGCACAGTAAAACTTTCCAAGTTCCTAAGCAGACAATAAGTGTGACAACTGCTTTGTTTACTTTGCCATTCGGCTTAGT
This sequence comes from Leptocoma aspasia, assembly GCA_013399835.1. Classification (NCBI taxonomy): domain Eukaryota; kingdom Metazoa; phylum Chordata; class Aves; order Passeriformes; family Nectariniidae; genus Leptocoma; species Leptocoma aspasia. The sequence continues at coordinate 120,724 of VXAX01002955.1, read as the reverse complement.
TCATGGTGGAAAGGTGGGAGGGAGAGAGGGAGGGATGGATGAGGTGCCATTACTAGAGGTGAGTGAGAGCCAACCCGCTGTCTGACAGGATGTTGCTAGCATTGGATCATCTCAGTGTTTAGGTCTAGGCTTTTAGTGCAACATGATGTGGCCAAAGTAGAGGTCAGTGACTGCTATTTCCTTCACACTCTTCCCTGCTCTGTCTTTGTTGCTCAGGATCTGCACTATGGCACATGGCCTCCATGCCCACTCTTGACTTCTGATACACCATCTCTCTCTGCCAGACTTTTTGCTGGGCTGCAGACATGCCTCTGCTCTCTGCCCAGACCAGTGAAGCCAGAGCTCAGCCGCACTTGAACGTACCTGCTGCTGGGAGGAACCTTATTTCCAGTTTCCTCTGCCACTTTTCCAAGGATTTAATTTACGGTATGGCCTTGAAGTCAACTCTGTTCTACAGGAGTGGTACAGCTCCAAAAGCCCTGCTGTGGCTTCCCATGTGCCCCTATTTAACTCTTTGCTATTTTGGGCTCCTGTTGTCTCCTACCCCTCTATAAAAAGAACTCTATAAATAGATATAACAATCACAAGGAAAAAAGCCTAAACAGTAGAAATTTTCACAAGGCTTCTGTCAGAGCTTTCCTACAGGTTACATGCTCAGCATTTGGCTCTTACAAACCACCAATTCTGCCTTCTCACCAGAAGGAAATAAAAATATTTTACTTCCCTGCTTGTAATAATTCTCTAATATTAAAAGCCCCTTCAATTTTAGGCAAGAGGTTTAACTTTACTAGGCCATAGAAAGTACCTATGCCAGACCATTGTTCCTAGCTCAGTGCTACCATCCTTTTTAGTTTCTCTTTTGGATCTTCAAAGGATGTAGTCTTATTTGTGTCTCCTAACCAAAACCACATAGGGCCCATAACCAAAGAGCTGCTGAGGGACTATTCACTCAGAGATAAGACAGTGTTTCATCAGTTCAGCAAGCTGAACTGGATGTCTCCCACACCACTCCAGAGGCCTGGGAGTTTTGAATCTGCTCTGTGCCTCAAACATGTCCTGAGTAGTTTCAAACCTTTCTTTTAAAAATCAAACGGCTTTTGTTTCTGCTAGAATTTTTTTCTGACAAACATTTCCAAACTTGTTTCCATAGCACTCTCTTCCCTTCAAAAGAAACTACTTGCCCCTCCTGTTTTCAAAGTAGCTGTATATTTCATGAGCAGGGTACACTGGCTGTGCCACTATGAGTTGGATCTGAACTCTTGCTCAAAGATTTCTGTTAAAATACTCTTCCATGCTTTGCATGCTACAAGAGTCCAGCCTGGGCAACTTTGGAAAAATGCTCCCAAAGGCCATGTTTTTCATAATAAAGATCAAGCCTTTGCACACAAATGAGCAGGGGGTACAAACCTTGTGTTACAAATATTCAGCTGCCCGTGCACATCAGCAGATAATTTATAGAGACATATACCTGCAGAAATACATTAACTGGCATCAGTCTAGTCCAAGTGGAAATGTTTCTGCTGTTACAGATTTCACGAATGTTGCTTTCCAATCTTTCATCAGATTTCCAAATAACTGTTAATTTGCTTTCTTCTTCTGGTACTGTGCTTTGAATAGTTTATGCATTTGATTTGTATAACTTATATTGCTTTTGCATTGTTTATGCTGTGCTTTATACTCGTTGTTACAGAGTTCTTAGGCTACATGCACTGCCTCACAGCTCAGCAGACCTTGTGGTTACAGCAATAAAAAGACTGTAAAGGTATTTTAAATGAATGCTAGAGTTGAAAAGACTGACTGCTTGACAAGGTGTGTTTGAATTAAACACAAAGTGATCCTCACATCCTCCATAATCAGAATAAAGTTAAGAATCTTCCCAAGTCATTAATTTATCTAAAAGAAACCTCCAGCATTGTCCCCTCCAAACTGTACCGCCTTGAACTGTCCCTGAAAAAGGTCTAAATCTTAAGGGTTCCCCTCCTGACCAACAGTGTTTTTTTGACACCCTGATCTATATTCAAACCACTTCCCTTTCAGAAAAGACTTAGGAGTGGAAGGCGGTGAATATTAAGCTGCACTCCCACAGCAGTGTGCTTCAGGTTCCTCTAAGGATCAGGGTCTGCCCTTCCCACCTCCCCAGAAAAAAACTGCTCCTCTACAGACTGCCATCCTCTGTGACTGGAGGACAGCCCAAGCCCTTTGTTTGGTTGCTGAGCTGCAGTGATTCTCTTAGCAAGGATACTCAAAAGCAGTGCACAGAGAAAACCGCTGTTGCATTAAAGGTGTTGAAATTTAGCAGAAAAGAAACCCCATTGTGTTCCAGCTGCTCGAGATCAAGGAGGATAGAAGGTCTCAAGAAAGGAATCTTTTTCTGTTAATTGAGGAAGTTTTGTTTACACAGAAGAAATGTAACTTTGGGATGGCAGCTCCATGTTTCTGGATTTAACATGTCAAACCGTGAAAATGTGAAGCAGTCAGAGAAACAGAGCTGAGACTCATATTCACATGAATATTCAGTTTGAGCAATGATAGCAACATCATAGGAAACTGGGAAAAGGGAAGCTGGACAATGAGGGGGGATGTAAAGGCATTGCTTTCTTCTGTGTGATGGATTTCAAATTCAGAAAACCAGATGTGTTTCTGCGCCAAAAGAAGAATTAAAGTTTGCAAATTACCCACAAGTGATGTTGCTTTCCACTGGAGTTAATGAGTCCTCAGCCTTGAAATTTATGCAGTGATGCACAGGCTGAGAGAAGATCTGTGCCCACAGGTTGCTCATTCTCTCGTGGGGTGGGAGACCTCAGGGCTTCTGCACAGCATAACTGATGTGAAAGGTTTACACGTAGACACATAAGATCTTAGGAAGAAACTGAAAAGCAAGCACCGCTTACCCAGGTGTTTCAGTCAATTTACATGGTGATTAAGATGTCCTGAAGGGAAGAAGTAAGGTTGAAATCTCAACTTTTTTGGTTAGTGTTCTAACAAACAAAATATCATATATATTTCATTTGTGCATTTCCTTCTTATATTGTGGTGCTGTTTGTGTCAGTATTCCTCTACTTATATCTTCTGTTTTCCAGAGTTTTTCTATTTACTCATGAACTGTATTTGATACTTCTCAATTTTGTCTTATATGTGCTTTCTTTCTCTAGTTAGAGTAGGTTTGTTGAAGAGTGTTGTAGGCACACAGCTTGTGGGAATTGGGAGTGGGGCTGTGGCCAAGCTTCATCCCCAATAGACTACAGCTGTGTCAGACAGGTGTCTGGTATTGAAGGTGATGAGACATGGAATGCTGAGGTGCACTGACCAATCACAAAAGGGCACACAGGTGAAACAGGTGTAGCATCAAGGGTATAAGAAGCGGTACCAGAGAACAGGCAAGAAGCCAGCATGAAAGAATGAGAGAGAATGAGCAAGCAGAAGCTTGTAACACTCCTTGGTGCTGCCAGTGGTTCCACTGTCCCTCTGCTACAGAAGAGTGAGTAGCTATCGTGATGTTTGTTCTGTTTTTCTCACTCAGTGGTCTCCAGCTCTGTTACTATTCTGTTCTGTGCATTTTTTGAGTATTTCCCTTACTTAGGGTTTATTTTCTCTTGATGGATAACTTGGATTAAAGTTATGTATGGCATGTGCAGGACAACCAGGGAATTAGGCCCAGCCAACCCAGGCTTATGAAAGTCAGGTCCTGCTTGACCTCTCTGATCAATGATCAAGTAACCTGCTTAGTAGATGGCAGAGAGGTGTCAGATGTATGTGTCATCTGTCTATTGTCTTCAGTAATGCCTTTGACACTGTCTCCCACTGCATTCTCCTGGAGAAACTGATGGCTCATGGCTTGGAAGGGTTCACTGTTCACTTGGTGAAAAACTTGGTCCAGACCCATAGAGTGGTGGTGAATGGAACTAAATCCAGTTGGCTTCCAGTCACTTGTAGGGTTTCCCAGGAGTCATTATTGGGGTTTGTCCTGTTTAACATCATTATTGATGATTTGGGAAGGGATCAAGTGCACCCTCAGTCTGATTGCAGACAATACTAAGTGGGCCAGGAGTGTTGGGGGGCTCTAGGGTCGGAAGGCTCTACAGCGAGCTCTAGAAAGGCTGGATTGATGGAAGAGGACAGCTGCAAAAGGTTTAACAATGTCAAGTGCCGGGTCATGGCCTTGGGTCACAATAACCCCATGCAGTGATACAGGCTGGGAGAAGAGTGGCTGGAAAGTGGCCAAATGGAAAAGTACCTGGAAGTGCTGGTTGTCAGTGTCTGAGGCAGCTGTGCTAGGTAGCCAAGAAGGCCAGCGGCGTCCTGGCCTATATCAGCATAGTGTGGCCGTAGAACCAGGGCAGTAGAACTGTGCTTGGCAGTGGTGAGGCTGCACCTTGAATCTTGTGTCCAGTTCTGGACCTCTCACTGCAAGAAGGACATTGAAGTTCTGGAGTGTGTCCAGAGAAGGGTGACAGAGCTGGTGAAGGGTCTAGAAAACATTTCTTTTGAGGTGTGATTGAGGGAGCTGGGGTTGTTTAGCTTGCAGAAGAGGAGGGTCGGGGGGACATCATTGCTCTCTATAACTGCCTTAAGGAAGTTGTAGCAAGGTGAGGTTGGTCCCTTCTGACACTGCCATGTCTCAAGAGAAAATATGAGAGGAAATGGCCTTAAGTTGAACCAGAGGAGGCTCAGCTTAGATATCAGAAAAAAAATGTTCCCTGAAAGAATGGTTTGGTGCTGGAATAAGTTGCCCAGGGAGGTGGTAGAATGTCTCTGGAAGTGTTCAAATTTGTCTGGATGTGGCACTTGAGGATATGATTTAGGAGTGATTATGGCAGTGCTGAGTTGATGGATGGACTAGATGGTCTTGCAGGTCTCTTCTAGCCTTGATGATTCTGTTAAAAGGATTTGGATAATTATCCTAGAACAACAGTCCTTATGAACTGTAGAATTGCCACAATGGTTTATCTCAAACTGTTTTCAAAATGCATCATGTTGAACCAGATGGGGCACTTCTGTCATGGACCAAGAGTATTCATAGATTAATTATTTAGGGACTGGTGTTTTGGAAAAAAGTATTTTTGAGTACATATTTCTGAGATGCTCACATGTAGAAAGGTTTTTCTGCTGATGTTCTCCATAATTCACTCATCACTCACAACATTTAGTGTAGCAGCAATCTGGAAGCAGAGGTGAAAAGAACCACAAATCTCACTTGATGTGCTATGTGGGTTGTTTTTGATGCAAGCAGTTTAGCTGTTCCTTTATAGCCATTAAAAGTTTATTAAAATGCATGAGAGACATCTATTATAAACCAGAAAAAAGTCCATTAATATTACATATCAGATAAGAGTTATATCTACACATTCCATCCCCTAAACACCTAAAAAAGGGCATATTTAAATGTAGAAATTTAGAAATGTCAGGAGAATATTTTAATACCGTGCTGAGTAATTGATTAAGCTATTAAAAAGTGGATCAATAATGAGACCTTCTGCCTAGAAATCTGACGAGTTCCAAACAATGCTGGCATCACTCCAGGATGTGATGATGCAGCTGACATTTCTTGACCTTGCACATTTTGAGGGCATATTGTATGGCCTTCCCACAATAGTTCTGGGGAGAACGAAAATAACCAATAAATATTTGAAGGTTAATAACAATGAGGAAGAAAAATCCTTTACAAAAAAACCCCAGTGGTTCAAATAGAGTTAACAGGATGATATTAAGGGAAAGGTGAAATGTAGATGTACTATGACAAGAAAAATCTTGTTTTTAAATTACTCAGCTACATATATTTAGATACAAAATAATTTCTCAGGCGAAGTGGGGATGTAACTTTCTTACTGGGGTTTTTTCATGCTGGTCTATATGCAGATACATTTGCATGCAGCAGTAATATACTATCAACAGAGAGAGGATTGTTTGTCTAGTTTACCTGTGAGGTCGTCTTGTTTCCCTTACATACTGTGAAACTGATGTAGAGTGAGTTTCACAGGTGTAGAATAGAGAGAGGTGAACAAGCAGAAACTGGTGTCATAAAACAATATCCATTCCTGACTGCAGCTTTAAAGATGTTACTGTTTTCTTTGCAGTCAGCTCTAGCTGTGTTTTAGCTTTTTCTCCCCATAGGAGACTTTTTACTGCAGAATCCTCTCAAAATTAGGTATTTCTTTACCAAGGTATGTGCAATGTTAGTACATCTGTGTAATTCTTCCAGTGCAGCTCAGCAGGCTTTTGCCAAGTAGTAGCTTTCAAGATAACTCCCTCTTGGTCTCCTCTGGAAGCAATTGATTAGTAGCTTGGTTTTAAACAGAATATTTCTCAAAAATATTTTCTCCTTAAATAGGCTTTTCGTAGCTTATAACCATTTTCATTCTCCTGTAAATTATAAGACATACATCTTTGGAGGAAATTTATTCTCATTCTGTACCAGGCAGTTAATATGTGCTGATGTCAGCCAGCAGAGCTAAAGGTGTCTGTGAAACATGCCAGGTGGATAAGCTGCATCACAATTAAAGATGAGTCATCAGTTGTTTGTATTTATTCACTCATGTCTTAAAATTGGAATCCTAAAAGATTAAGAGGAAATAAATTAGATTTCAAAAATATTCATCTTTATGACAGCTTCTGAAATTTTACTGCTTAGAACTTAATCCTTCCTTGCAGGAGGAACCCAATTTTCAAGCACCCTCAGTAGTGCAGCACAGTATTTTATGTGTTATTCTCTAGCTAGAAGACATGAGTGCAATTTTCTGTGTAGATATGGATCTGCTACAGCAGAGTTTACCTGCTAGATTGGGAAATGTTATTAACAACTTTGTCCATTGAAAAAGAAGAAAACTTTAACAGAGCAACGTGAGCCATAATATTAATCACCGGAAGTCTCCTCTCTCTTTGAAAATGCTCTTGTTTCTTCCACATAAGGTATGAGAGAAGCAGACATTGTGAACACGTGCAGAACAACTTAATATTATATTTGCAGTGCACTGGAAATGTCTGGGATACGACACATAAATTCTGCTTACAAATTACATTCCAATGACAAATTTTTCCTAATTTTTTAGATACTTTTACATATATATCAGTCAGAAGGAAAGAACTAGCCAATGTAAAAAATTCCTGGCTTTTTTTTGTTACTGTTAGATGTGTGAGTGGTGTCCTATTTCAGTAACTAGCTTATCAAACCGTGGTTTTTGGTTTTGAATCAAGAAAAAGACATCTTTTTACGTGAAGAATTGTATAGTTTCTATATTCATATTTAGAAAATATACTAAGTATGCTGTAACAGATTTAACATGTCCTACAGTTTCTGTGGTGTAGTATTACTACAGAGAGAGAAAGAACCCAAATATAGTCTTCTGTGAAAACAGTAGAACACTTAAACTGCAAACAATTTTGTTATGATAGTAATGTCTGTATTAATTGTATAAACAGACATCTTCTCAGTAAAGATTAAAGTCCTTCAGCTGCAACTTAAAAATGCGTTGTTTCAACTTGTCATAATTTAGGTGGAAAGGGAACGTGCAGTTTGGGGTGTATAGCTAGGGAATATCACCACAGAAATTGTCTGCTCTGGAAATCTAGTACACATATGTTACACGTCCCCCTGTATTCTTTTGCAATCTAAGGTCTGACAAGTCAAAAGAGCCTGAAAATGGACTGTACAGAGAGTTTCAGTGCATGTAGTCTGGAGAGACTTGTGTGTAGAAATCTGTTTAGCATTAACATGTGTCTGGACTGTTGAATTATACAAGCAGAAACTTTGTTTTTTTCTCAGGTTTAAATGCTGAAACTAGTTCTGTCTAGAATAATACACAAACTGTAATGTTGTCTCAGTTTTCTGTGGGCTTTAGGAAAAATTAGTGGCAACTGACCATCTGCTCCAAATTTTTACACATTTAATCAAAACCTCTCTGTACTGGTAACTACAAAGAAAATATTTTTGACTCTGCCCTTTGTACATTTCTATAGATGTTGCCACAATATGTCTAGTGAAAATACATGCTTAACTGCAGAGAGTTTTGGAAATTTCCATAGCGCTTTTTTTTTAGGCCTGGTTTTATATGTCTGAAATTTAAATTTTTCTGCCCTATGGCTTTTAAATTAACTGTAAAAATGTGCATTAATAAATCCTTGTTTTTTCCCCTCTAGATAAGTAAAACTGATTTGAACTTGTTTATTGTAGAAGTCCAGAGTATTTCTAATTAAATTTTAAATCCTGTATTTCATGTATTGCTTTATTTACATCACACTTTTCCATTCAGCTGTCAGGCACCATTTATCTTGATTAAAAAAAAATTAAAATTTAAAATAGGACAATGTATGTTAAAGAGCATTAAATGTTGGTTGAATTATAGCCCAAAGACAAAATGTTTGTGTCTGTGAATGTGTGACAGAGTTATTCTGGCAATTAGTAGTTTTGAAAATCTATGCTATGTACCTAATTCCCAATGATTTTCAATAGGAGTCAGTTTCTTGTGCTCTGCAGATGTTGTAAGATTATTTAAAGAATGTACCTGAATCTGTAATGGAATATCATTGATTCACAAGGATGTTGCAGTGAACTTGAAAAACTAGCAAATTACTCACTGCGAGTCTGTGGCACAGAATTAATATTTAGATAGTAAAGGCATCTAAGTTTTAAGACTTGGGCATGACTAGATAGAATTGATGACTAAAATATAGTCAAATTCAGGGTAACCTGAAGACTGATCACCTGTAATACTTTCCTCTTTCACTTGTTTTTATATCAAGGTTTTACTAGCTCTGTAGTTTGAATAGATAAAGCAACATACTTTAGGATCCTTTGAAAATATAAATTCAGTTTTTTCTGTTGAGATATGGTTTGATAATTTTTTATAGTGTCATTAATTGCATTAAATCTTCTTCCACTTCTGGATAAGAAATAGCATTGGTAATAAAAAAAAGACTGCATGAGAATGGTTACCACAGAACCATGTAAAAAGAAAAATAGAATATAAGATCTGTATGTAGGCTGAAGAAGTGCTGTAGAATGGTATCCCTGAGGACACGGAGAACATATTAGAAATGTTCTGATTGAAATAAAATAGTAGTTAATCATTGTGTTAATAATCAATGAAATCAATGAAATCAATGAAAATCATTTTTCTGAAAAATGTTTCAAAAATTGTGGAAGTATAAGGCACTTTTTTGGGTCAAAAAATCAAATTATTTTTTAATCAAAAGTGCTGTAGAAAATAGAAAGTTTCCAAACTAGGAAATATTTGTGTAGCTCTTAGTGGTGAAAAGGAAAAGTGAAATAATCAGGAATGCCTCTGGAATATGAGCACTCTTGGAAGGGCCAGATCTGCTGCTGAGTAGTATTGTCAATTATGCATTGGGGGGGACTTGTTCCTAGGTTTATTCTAGAGTGAGGAAGTACAAATGGAAGTCTTCTGCAGGCCTTTTCTGATATACCCATCTAATATTGTGTTGATGATGGGCCAAGCACTTCCCCTAGAGTATCTTTAGCGAGGAGGAACTGGGAAGCAACAGCGATGGCCAGGTATTTTAGAGAAAGGGAGCTGATTTCGTGGTTTTAGCCTGTGAAAATCTATTTTATCATCAGAAGCTGGATAAAGGCAAGTCCTCCGTTGGGATAATGGAGTTATCCCGACAGCCATCTTATCTTCTAGCGACAGCCATCTTATCTTCTAGTGACAGCCATCTTATCTTCTAGCGACAGCCATCTTATCTTCTAGCGACAGCCATCTTATCTTCTAGCGACAGCCATCTTATCTTCTAGCGACAGCCATCTTATCTTCTAGCGACAGCCATCTTATCTTCTAGCGACAGCCATCTTATCTTCTAGCGACAGCCATCTTATCTTCTAGCGACAGCCATCTTATCTTCTAGCGACAGCCATCTTATCTTCTAGCGACAGCCATCTTATCTTCTAGCGACAGCCATCTTATCTTCTAGCGACAGCCATCTTATCTTCTAGCGACAGCCATCTTATCTTCTAGCGACAGCCATCTTATCTTCTAGCGACAGCCATCTTATCTTCTAGCGACAGCCATCTTATCTTCTAGCGACAGCCATCTTATCTTCTAGCGACAGCCATCTTATCTTCTAGCGACAGCCATCTTATCTTCTAGCGACAGCCATCTTATCTTCTAGCGACAGCCATCTTATCTTCTAGCGACAGCCATCTTATCTTCTAGCGACAGCCATCTTATCTTCTAGCGACAGCCATCTTATCTTCTAGCGACAGCCATCTTATCTTCTAGCGACAGCCATCTTATCTTCTAGCGACAGCCATCTTATCTTCTAGCGACAGCCATCTTATCTTCTAGCGACAGCCATCTTATCTTCTAGCGACAGCCATCTTATCTTCTAGCAATCTTATACTACAGATTGTTGTAAAAGAGTAGGTAACAAATCTGTGCTCTGTTGTATTTTTTTTATAAGTAGTATGGCCTTCAAAATTTTGTACATCATGTGATATAGTGAAACTAATTTCCAGTGAAACTATTAATTTCAAGGCTCTCTTTTAGGCTCTTCTGGTTTTGTTTGTCCTGACTCATTAGTAGTCAGCTTTTTATAATGAGTTTCTCATCAGGATAGTACAGGTTTATTCTTTAGTGCTTCTTCAGGGCTGGAACAGAGTTGCTTAGACCAGCTTTTTGAGGCCGAAAGGTGTGGATACTTGCTCTGATCAAAAGAAGAAGCTAGTCAAAACATCTTCTCGTTGCTCCCTTGCCTGGGGTTCTTTTCTAGTATTATTTGTGTTGTTCCATTTTAGTAATAACAATTACGTCTTGGTCTATATGGACAAAAAATACAATCTGATTAATTACCAGCTGCAGACACAAAGTCCACCTGAATTTTATGCCACATCTTGCAGAATTTTGAAAACAAAAGTTGAGGTCAAGCACATAAACCTTTCTCATCAATCACTTCAATCTTGAGAAACGAAGATAATTTTATACTGGAAGCTGTGTGAAACTATATGATATTTATAAAATTATTTTCTAAGTCAAAGGGGAAGGAGTTAGAAAGAAAACCTGCTGTATGTATCCTTTGATATGTTTCTCTGGGTCCACCAGGCCTGTGCTATCATGCAAACAAACCAAAATCGCACAATCCCCCCGAGCCAATCCTATCCCACAGTGTTTATGAATTGTTGCAATTTTTTCTTGGAAAAGAAACAATTCAATGCCAACGAAACTATTTTTTTTTTTTTTTGCTTAGCAGGCAGCTGTCTTCAAACTTTTGATATCTGTAGTGTTATCTTTTGCTCAAATTATTCTCTAAAAATTAGTATAAACAAAAAAAAAACCCCTTCCAAGCAATTAAAGAGATCTCACCTTTTAGTTGACAGTCTTGCAGTAATTCCAGAGCTCCAGCTGCTGCAACTGACAGTTTCCACTGGAATCTCCACTTCACTAAATAATGTAAATTTCTCACTTTTCTGGTGAAAATATAACCTAATTGCAAGGAGAGAAAACTGATACCCAAAGTGGTTATCTCTCTGCTAATTTTATATGTTACATTTTGGTAAAAAGAAGGGATTAAGAGAGTTCTGATTCACAGTTGGCGGTGTTTAATAACAAAGCATGACACACACAGTCTTCCATATTTCTCTATGCATTCTGCTAAAAGTTTGTGTAATGGAATATTTTTCCAGATGAAATTGTTGTCTAGCCAAAACCAAGTTAGTGGATGGAATTGTACTTACTTTCACAAACTAGCACCTTCTGATTTCCTTACTTGATTTGGGTTTATCAACAAATCATCAATATTAATTAATTTTCTCTTTTTTGAGTAGGTTCTAATCATACTCTAATTTGATACTTTCTTTTCATCTTGGACACATGTAGCATCCAGACAGAGACTATCTCTGACCAAACCAATGTACAAAAAGATGTTGCTACATTTGTGCTTGGTATGTGTGGGGTAACACTTTTAAGCTATTGAGAATATGAAACAATTTAAAGCTGCATCTGTGTCGTGTAAGGAAGTCCCTATTTCCTTATTTCACCCTCAGTCTGCAAAAAAGCATATATTAAAGGAGAGGTAAGCAATTTATATCTCAGTTAAAGCTTTGTGTCTCATGTTTCAGTAGAATTGACAAGATACTTGAATTAATCACAGAATCATGGAAGGGTTTGTGTTGGGAGGAAGGGCACGGACTCAGCACAGTCATGTACGTGACTCAAAGGACAGAAGGCCGAGTGGGGCACAAGAGATTATTATGACATTTATCCTATTTAAAAGTTCTGTGGGTCTTTAGAATGTCATCATCTTAGCCTAAGAGATCAGGAGATACATTCGTCATATAATGTAGTTAATATTTTTTTATGTTGAAGTAGATTTATAGAGCTGTCTTAGTATGCTTTAACTTTTATGTCTACTAAACAGATTTTCTGAAATAAATACCTATTATTTAATTACCTTGTATTTAAACATAACATAGCAAAAGAGAGGATGTAGTCTTCTAATGCAGAATTACATCACAAGACTGTCATTATCCTCTGAGCTAGATAATGATGTAGAAAGATTAATTTTAATATTGAAAATTGAGATATTTAACATTTGCTGCTTACAAGAGGATCAAGAATGTTATTACAACTCCTAAAGGTCTGAGCCAGAATTTCTTGTAAATAATGTAGCCTGTCTCCAGCAACCCCTGAAAGATGCTGAATTCCCATTTCTGTAACACATTTTACCTCAGGGGAACAGCAGTATGTTCTCATACTGTTGTCTAATGAGATAAACAAAGCTGAAAGTAATGTAACCAAGTCTTTATTCCCACCTGCATCCTTTCCTCCTTCTCTGGCTTTGGAACTGTTTTCTACAACTGCTAATTTTTCTTATATATCTGGGGCAAAGTGTAGAATCAAACAATGTATTTCAGGAGGAAATAGAATATATATCACTGAGTTACAGGTATAACAAACTTGAATAATTTTTTAAATAATAAGATTCAGTTTGGCAATTTTAAACATGGAAAATTCTATCTAGGCTTATGGAAAAAAAATACTCTCCTATGTTCTCATATTAGTTTTTCACTTAATCAGACATGCTAAGACTGGGTGGTTAGTGAGATATGTTCCTAGAAAGACAAGTTGCATTGTAGTCTGATTGTAGATGCTGATAATGAGATTGTATTTTCTGTCCCCCGCTGAGTTTGTGTGTAGATAGGCAGAGGGAGTTGAGAAAATCTGGCCAGCTTTTGTTATGCTTTACTTCCTCTGCTTTTATAACAGGCAGATTAAAATCCATGTTCCCAAAAGTGCTCTCAGCATCCCCACAGGCAGCTGCCTGCTTCTGCTTATTTCTGTAGTAGGTCTCCTTTGTCTTGGTGCCTGTCCCCGAACCTGCACGCCTGTGCCAAGCCATCCCTACTGATAATTGAAACCTCACAAGTAACTCTTTTGTTGCATCAGCACACTTGGAAGTCTGACCTAAGCCACAGATGACAGCTCACTTATCAAAAGTGTTTATTGAAACAAAGGTTGGTAAAAACATTATACAAATGATTGATTTAAATAATTTTTTTAGTAATTTATTCACTCTCTCACTATGAAATAGTGTATTTGCTTGTTTTTAATATTTTCATTGTGGAAAGAATTTGATAGCTTAAATATTGAAGTGCATCCAAATATATTCTGTATACAGTCAATGTATAGCAATAGGCAAATATATTTTGCCTATTGTATTTAACACTAGTAAAGCACAAATACATAATAATATTTAATTGAAAATTAATTATTATAAGACCAGTACCATTACTATACTAATAGATATTTTGCATAGAAAGCATTTGCTTACCCAAAAATTGTGTTTAGGTCTTTGACTGTGTTCTTGCATTTTATTTTCATCTTTCATTCTGGAAAATAGTTTTCATCAGAATGTATAATTGCCATTTTTCCTGGCTTTACTTTGTGGTGTAAACCATAAGCAACAATTGAGCAGGGGCTTTTCTAATGCAGAGGATTTTTCTTGCCAGCACTGAGTGTTTAAAATTATGATGAATTTTCACACTTCCAGGGGTTAGTTGGTGAGCTTTATGTTGATATTTTTACCCAGCCTATAGGAATGAATGTGTGTGTGTATATATATATATGTATGAAGCCATGATGAAATTCTTGTTATATCAAAACTACTTCATAGAATTTTACATGCTTTGAGTATGTTTCTGTGAACAAAAGCATATCTAGTGAGCCATTACATAATGAACTGGGAGTAAAGGTAGCTAAAGGTGCAAGAACTTATTTGCTAAGCTAAACAGACAAATGGGGATAATGAGCCTCATAAAGTCAGCCCAGGACATTGGGTAATGGAAGAGAGTGATTCAAGTCCTTGCTTTGCCAAAATGAAAGTAAAGACAAACCTGAATCTCTGCTTGAAGGGAACCCCTTGTCTCAGTGAATGCTGAGAGTTAAGTTAATCCTGTTCCTTTCTAGGATTACTTCACGACGTAGGATGACTTTTTACCCTTCTAGCACTCCAGTAAGTCACTGCCTCAATCAGAGTGAGCAGAACAGTGTGAGCAGAGGGGCTGGCATCACACTCAGTGGTGCCTGTGTAATTCCCTCAGACTGGAAGAGCAGTGTGGGCATCACACTTCACTGAGCACCACAGGCCACTTCCAGGTGAGCCATCAGCTCGTGCACTGCCAGCATGGGCATCTCCACACCCTGATTCCAGGAGCAGTATGGATGTCTTCTGTTTCTGGTCTTGCACTGGCAGAAGTGGGTGCCTGAATGTGGATTTCCCACTGTATTATTCCAGCCTTCTCTGAATTATGGACTGTTGGGATAAGAATCAAGGAAGAGAAGGAGAGTTCTTGAGCGAGGTAAAGAATGTGTGCCTTAATGACTTCATTCTTCATGCTGATGAGGTACTGCAGGATGTTTTAAGGAAATAAGATTGTGTGACTGAGCATGGGAAAATTTCAAAATCGAAGACTTGTAAAGCTAATAATAATAATTTGGTTAAATAAAGGAAACACTGGGAGAATGTAGCAGACAAACTTCCTCTTAGTTCAAGGACATTCAGGACTAGGATTTGGCTTCTCATGGACTGCATAGATAAGAATTTGTTGTCAAATAAATCGCTTAAGTGGCTGTTTTGTTGGTTTTATTGTGAAGTAGCTGGAGCAGTAAAGCAAAGCACTTTGGCATGTACAGAATATGAAAACAGATTAAAAAAATCTTTAGGTAAGAAAATAAGGCTGGAGCAAGAAGTAAGAAAATCTTGATTTTTTTATTATATATCAACTTTACTAGCAGTTCATTGGAATATGATGCAACAAGATGATAACTGAAATGATTTTTAAAGTGTAAATTTACAGTAAGAGAAATCAAATTAATACAGAAATGAACTAAATGATCACTGTGTTGTACTGAATTGTCTATATGGACTTAAGCTGATTTTTGTGATTAACTTTTTTTTTGCCAAATGGTTGTACACTCACAGGCAATGATTGCTATGTTTAGAAAGTTATAGTAACTGTTGTTTTCTTTACTGTTTAGTTAGTGCTATTAACCAGGCTTTCCTGTTTGTCTTTGTGATTTTATTGTCCTTAAGCCAAGATCTCAGATCCTTACAATTATATTTTAGAAGGAATATACATTTTTACTAGCTAAGCTTTAATTGATGCAATGGAAACAGTAACTCAGCCAAAATTCCTCTTGATTCACTAGAAAGAAGGATCCAGTCTTTAAAATCAAAGTAAAGGATTCAATAAAAATACCTGACCAGGCCTAGAATGATTTATGTTCACAGCAGTGATGAATTATATATTAAATGAAATAATTTGACTCACACAGGGTATTTTACTTACAGTGCCATTCTCAAAAATAAGTACTTTTGCTTTAGAAAGCAGAGCAGATTTTTTTGGTTTACATGGAGTTAAACTCACAGCTATTACAGATAATGTAAAATTTGCAATTAACTTTGGTAACAAGTAAGTTAAGGTGAAGAGAACTTGGAAATCCTTCTAGTTTCAGGCCAAAAATCATGTATGCCCAAGTGAATGAATTGTGTCTGAAGATGGAATAATTTAAGATACTAAGCTCTGTTTTCCTGTTCTGCAATTCTGCCTGATTCTGTGAACACTTAGTTTCTAATAAGACTGTCAGAGCACTAAATCTTAGCTAATCTTCAGAAAAACATTTAAAAAACCCTCACCAAATATCTGGTGGCAAACCGGAGATAGATTTAAAGGGGGTTTTGAGCTACTTGTTTTTTGTCTTTTTGCAGAGATTTAGCTACTAACAAAAATACTAGTGTCTTTTCAAGCATCACAGACAGTGAAAATCTGAATATTTATCAAATCTCTTTTTCAACACTTTTCTTTCCATCTCGACCTACCTTGTGGCTCCCTGTTGTCTTGAATCAATGTTTTTCAGAATAGTGGCTTCTGTCAGTCACTCCAATGCTTCTGTGTCTGGGCATGCTGATATGTAACAGTGGAAAGCTCACATGGAAATGGCCAAAGCAGGAAGGAGGTCTGGGCTGCATTTTCAAAGATAACTCAAATAAATCATCATTATGGGAAAATGAATATTCTCTTAAAAGCAGGGCTCATTTTTACCTCAACCTTTCCAGTACTTATCCCCTAGTCATATAAAGAGTAAGCATTAGAAAAATGGAGTAAGTAAACATTATGACTGTCAAAATAAGATGCATTTAAATGAAGAATCTTTAGTGGAGTAGATGGTATTACTTTATGTATTGAAATTGATTATATAGCCTTGTCAAATTACCATGAAGGGTTTATTCACATTTGGCTTATTTCCTAGGCAGCATAGCTGCCTTTCTAGTACAGACAAAGGTTATTGAAATCTTTGTCATGAGTTTTTCATGTTGTATAGTTGCACAATTAAAAACAATAATAATTATATTTTCAGCAACCCATTGTTCATTTTGCACTAAAAAAGACAAAAATCCAAAAAACCTCTCAATATTATATAAATCCCATTAAATGTTCAAGGAAACAGGCTCCAATTTGTTCCTTTACATAAACAAGCACAGCAGGAAGAGACTTAAATTGTGCTTACTACTTCTCAGGGCAGAGGAAAAAACTAGTAAAACCACTACAATTATCAATTTTTTTGGGGAAGAAGGCAAAAGCTTGTGACCCTCTTTCCTAATTCTGATTTTTCCTAATTACGAATAATTCTCTCATACATTCAGACTTTTTTTTTTTTTTTAAATCAGGGAAGTGATTTTTGCATCTATTGCAAAAATGGATGTTCAGTACTTGCTTGATTACTACTAAGTTTTGAAAAGCAACTTATTTAATTATCTACATATTCCCAGTGATCTTGATTTGCTAGCTATTTTCTTGCATGAAGAAACTTGTGTGATGTCAGGGTTTTTATCAGAGGACTCTCCTATGAATAATAGCATCAGGTAGCAGTGAAAAGGCATACAGCAGTAAAAAGGGAGATCATATGGATTTTACAGGCCATAAGCAATGAGCTTCTTTGTGTTTATCTTGGTGAGTGTGCGGAAGGTGAGAGGTGTTGCAAAAAAGCCCTTAAGTTACCCTTATGATAATGGGGAAAAAATGGAAGTGAATTTATAAAACTGGATAATAAGTGAGAACGGGCTTGGAGAGCTTCCGTTAAATAAATTTGGTGGTGGTGAAAATCCAATGCATTCAGTCTTCTGCACAAGAAAAACTGGCTGAAGCACAGGAAAACAGTTCAGTCTGGGATAGTTGGGCTTTTTCTGCTAGATTATTTTTGCAGCGTAATCTTTATCTCATTTTTCAGTCCATAGTCTGGAAAATTCTTACACATCAAAGTCAGGGAATTTGCAAGAGCGGGTAGCTTTTGGGCAGAAATTTCGCTAATTTGGAAAGAAAAGAAGGAAAAGCTTGGGGCAAAGTAAGAATATTAAGTTATTACAAATCCTCCAAATTAATTTGCAGCAAATTGAAACAAAATTTTACATTTACTGTTATGCAAACATTATATTTATCAAGTACCAGTGAGATTTTAGATCATGATAGATACTTATGCTAAGAATGATGACTGTGAAACCCCACACAAACATGAGTAAATCATGTTCTTAAATAGCTTTATTTGATCAATAAGGAATGATATCCAGAACCATATGAATACATGTGAATTTCAGATGTTATGTTCACTCCTAATAATAAAAACAATCCTATAAGAGGACAACTAATTTCCTGTAAAAAAGGGAGATTCTTTGCTATATTATTTAATGAAGCTGAAGTCTGTTGAATACCAGGTAGTAGCTAGTGCTGTTTTATGCTTTGCCACTGTGGCAACATATTCTCCTTGAGGTCAAGTTTTGGAGACTCCAGGAATTTTTTTCAAATTTTTAAATGGGAGTCAGCTACTTAACCCTGTTTATAGGAAGAAATTGGTCTTATAATAATTGGTATAGGTCTAAAATTATTTTAAAAAGAAAGTGCAATCAAATTACAAGTTAAAAGTTGTGTCCCAATAACAGTGTTAATATATTTCTCTACTGTGCAATGAGAGCTATAGAGGTGAAAAGATTGGGATAAATATTTTAGTGAGGTCTTTGAAAGAGCTTGAATGTATTTTCCGAGACAGAATCTCATTCTTGAAGTGAGGGCAATTTTTTTAGAAGGCAATACGTGGTGGGTTAACCCTGGCCAGTGACCACACAGCTGCCTGCTCATCTACCCCAGCAGGACAGGGGAAAGGATAGGAAGAGCAAAACTCATAAAACTCATGAGTTGAGATAAGGACAGTTTAAGTGAGGGAAAAAGGGGGAAAAACCCCAAAAAGTGAGATGCAAAAGCCATCATTTACCACTTTGCACAAGCAAAGTGACACCTGGCCAGTCCCTGAGAGATGGCCGCTTTTGAAAGCCAACTTGCCTTTCCCTTTCTTCTCCCACTACCCCAGTTCTACTGCTGAGCATGGCATCATGTTGTATGGAATATCCCTTTCACCACTTTGGGCCAGCTAGCCTGGCTGTGTCCCTTCACAACCTTTTGCTTGCTTCCAGCCTTCTGGTTACTCCGGCAATCCCTTGGAAACTGCTACTGGCTCCAGTATGATAAATGTCATCTTTGTGTTTTCCTCAGTCTAACGCTGTGAGTTTGAAGGACAGATTATTCAATGTCTGAAATCTTATAACATACAGACAAGCAAGCCAGAGAATGTGCCAGTTGTTATTTTTATCTCTGGACCTCCCCCATGTCACCATCCTCAGAGCCAAGTGAAACAGAAATCTTGGACACAGTTGCTATTATTTCCCATCCATGTCAAGATAGAGCTCGTCCTTCCTGCTGAAAGGGCTTTTTTTCCATGTAACCCCTCTCACTTTTCTTACATGAAGTAGCAAAATAAATGTCACTGCATAGTTTTCAAGCAACAAGTTTGCTTCATGTTTCAGCATCTTTACTTCTCCACTAATATGCTCTTTTATATCCCAATAAAACATGATCTGGCTAAGGCTTTGAGTCAGGGGAGTTGGACTGTCAGAAGTATTTGACTCATTTACACTTAGAGCTTTTGCATGTATAAATGTGTCAGGAATTAATGTGTTCCATTTCTGGAGTCCCAGCTGGTTTTTTAAAGATTTACCAAGTACTATAACAGTCAAAATGCCTTCAGGCTTGTAAATGAAGAGAGGTTGCACATCCAGTTGGAGAACAGGCTGATGGGGGAGACCCATCTGTGGAGGGTCTTTGAAACTCCGTCTCACAGTTGCACTGTGAAAAGTTTGGCTTTGTCAGAAGATTCAGGGTTATCTGGTGGACTGGAAAGTAGGGTCTGATAAATAAAGTGCATTAAATCTTATCTTTCTGCTTAACAGGACCCTGACTACTATTTTACTCTTTTAAAAACCTGACTGAATGGAAACTATTAAAATACATTTTACTACTAATTAAGGGTAAGCATTGCATCAGTTTGAAAATTGCCCTTGAAACTTGAAAAAAACCGGAAGACTTTGGAGATTGCTCTGTTCATCCTTATTGGATATACAAAGAACCTTACACTGGGGTGATGTAAATTGATAGAGCCCCACTAGTTATGCCTCTCTTGTACTAGCTACAAGTTTGATTTGGAGTTATCTTTCATATAATTTAGACATCCTATACTCCTTCCTAACACTCAGCTTGCACAGTCCCATTATCTGTCCCTAACTCGCAGAGGTCAGAAATCAGCCCACTGAAGAGATCTGCCTTCTTGGAGATGGCTCTGGGCAAGGCTGCCACGAAGGAAATGGAATGTCTCTGCCTGGGGTGAAAGATGAACCAGGTTTTGGGATGTTTCTTCCGTGGAAGGGCTGGGACCAGACTTCCCTGCTGCTATTTTCCTCCCAGAGGAAGGATGTGGAAGGAAAAGCTGCTGCTTCTCTGAGTAACAAGTGTTGCCCAGCTTCCCCATGCTGGACCGTGGGGCAATGGCAGCAAAAGACAGCCATCCACATTTCCAGACATTTCTGTCACGTGAGGCATCTGTTTTTCTCTGCCTACAACTGGAAACAGGACAGCTGTTACACAGAGTAGTAATGAATGGTAACAGATCCCAGTTTTCAGAAGGCACATAATGGATAATACTCATCTGCTTCCCCCTTCAGTTACTAGGTTGTAGTACTTTACATCTAAAGAGTAAATCACAGTTGGTCAGAATATCTAGAATATTAATATATTTCAGGAAAAAAAGTATTTTCCAATTCTATCTATGTGAAACAGCAACTTCTCTTTTACCAGTTTGAAAATTCAGGGGCATACTGTGAGTTTTTCCTCCTGGTTTTGAGCTTTGAGGTTAGTGACAGTTATGAGCCTGTCCCCACAAGTGAACTTAAAGGTTTTCTGTCTTCCTTTCTTTTATTTATAAAACCTGAACATCTGTAACAGTTCCTTTTCACTCAGGAAAACACTTAGGTACCTGCTGGAAATTGCTCCCCAGAATAGCACTGTCATCTACAGAAAAAATTAATTAATAATGCAAAGGGTTTGAAAACAACTTTGTGGTTGTACAGAACTAGTAATTGATGTGGACGTAACTGGGGAGATATGTTTTTTTTTTTTAAAGTTAGAATCTTAAAGTCACAGAGTTCAATCCTACAAAAGTGGTTAATATTCCTAATTTAATCTTTTTGCCATATCTAATGACAGAGACTACTTGGATGACTAGGATAGCCTTGGAAAACTTCCTTTCATTGACTATCAACGTTATTTTGATTTTTTGGTAACAGCCTGATAGTTTATTGCAAGTAGGAGAAAAATGATGCTATTGATTCCTTCATATTTAGCGGTAAGGTGATTACAAGTTCTTTTTTTCATTTCTAAATGTGGGAAACGTACAAAAGTAATTGCTCTTGGTTATATAGTATTCCCTGTTTGGCCCTATTTCTGACTGTATTTCATTATTAACATAGATCAGACATACATTTTGGATGTATAATGTACTTCACATCTTTGCAAACTAAGACCTACACGATATATCAAAATGTGTGAGAGTGGGAATTATTAAACTTAGTTTTATTATTGATAAAAAGGAAAATTTTTGTAGCTAGTATGAATTTTGAAACACATGCTTGCTCTTATAGATTAGTGCCAATTGATTTTTATAATTATATGTTTTGGTTCATAATTAATTCTTCTGAGGAAGATGGTATAATTTAAAAGATATTAATTATAGATGGCATCTGTACTTTAGAGAACAAATTTTTTCCCTATGCATATTGAGACAGGTTTTACCATTGTGTAAGTCAAGTCCATATTTCCCCAGTATTTGTGTATATATTGGATTCTTTTCAGAAAATCTGCAGCATTTTAACCAACTCCACAGGAAGCATTTTGTGGTGCTTTAGTTCTGAATCTGTTTGCCTGTGCATGAGGAATGCAAACATTTACAGAGATGGTGAGAATGGGCCACTGTGAATTTTAAGCCCAAATGTTATTTCCTTTCTCTGTTTTAATCCAGATATTTGAGAACATGAAAACTGCTTAGAAGTGCCAGTATTGAAATGGGGGTAATTTGTAAATACTGGAAATTTGTGTCGTCAGTTTTACATTCATTGCCTATAATGTGCATTACTTAGGTATGCAAACAGTTGTCTTGGTTATGTGAAACATTTGCTTTTAGCAAGGAAATGTATATATTTGTGTGTCAGGAGAGGAAAAATGCATGGTTTTTGAACCCATATGTTATATATAATTTAGAGAGATTGTGCAGAAGCTTGTGTGAGACTGTCTGATTTCTTCTTGTATTTAGCAGATTCATTTCAGGACATTATCTGTTGGAAAAGTTGTGTGTCCAGCGTAGGCTAATTCATCTGGCAGAGATTAGATAAAGGCATAAGCTCCAAAAAGACAAATTATTTAGTACCAGATTGTTGAGTACTTCCCATGAGTTATAACTTGAATAAATTGGATCACAAAAGAGCTTCAAACTATGGTGGGTGGGAGAAGACCATGTCAGACTTCCACTCTACCCCTACAGACCACAAATTGTGCTGAAGCTGAACCACACAGTTACTTCAGACTATACTTCTTCAGCTGGAAAATAGGAAAGAAATAGGCACCACCTCACTTTTGACAGATGAGTGTGTAGGAGCAAAATGTGGTGTTTGTCAAGATTCTAGTCTCCAGTGTAAAATTCATAGCGTAAAATAAATTTACATTGATAGTGTAAAAGTCACTCCACTGGAGGTAGCCATCTAAACATGCACATCTTTCCTACCCCCATGCAGACAGTCAGCACCTGCTTGAAAATCAGTGAAGTTTGGAGGCCAGCAATGGCAGGAGCAGACACATTACCTGTGATGAAAACTCTCACTTGAGAGGCTAACAGCAAGGACAGTAAGCTTGAAGGTGTTGGCGTGAATACTGTGATAATTTTGAATAGATGCTTTCAGTGAGCAGTGGATTGGAAGGTGAACACCTTTTGACAGCCAGCTGGGGAGTGAATAGCATCATCTTTGACATAAATGTGCAGGGATGGAAGATGTGCTGCATGACTATTCCTATTTCTCTGACATAGTGATGCATTTTTCTATACTAGACTCAATGAAATACCAAAATCTAGGGAGTGGACGATGTCTTCTTATGAACTAGAAGAGGATTTTAAACATTATGTGCCAGAGCTGCAGATTTCACACGTGACACTGAGCAGAAGGCAGGAAGATAATTCTCATTTTTCTTGTCTCCTGTAAAATGTACTAAAGGACAGACATCCCTTTGCTGGAGTGCATGAAATGCCTTCCAATGCCAGAAGATGATGTGAGACTTGTGTTGCCCTTGGCCTCAGCACAGAGAAAGAAACAGGCTTGAGTTCTTCTCTAATGAAGGGCTTCTGATCACTCACCAGCAGCTGGTACAAAGCTCCTGCAAACAAATTTAGCACAGACGTTATAATGATGAGCTGCAGCCCCCTCTTAAGGGGATGTGTTATCTTATAACTGTGGTGGGAAGGCAGCACAGGATGTCAGCCAAGGAGAGCGATTTACGCTGCATGGGTGGGGCAGCACAATGCAGGGACTGTCCTTCCCAGTGTGTTCTGTTCTCTTGAGCCTGGGGGCAAAGGCAGCTTACAGAATGCATATTGCTGATTCACAGCACTTGTCTTGATAATTTGAAGCTTGAATCTAGGCAAGTCAAAAGCAATATAGACATTACTGCTGAAGCTGATTAGAAAGGTTCTACTCAGTACCATCCAGGCCACCCTTTGAGTTTGATTGCAACACTGTGATTATTTTCTAATACGAAAACCCTATTTCTACGTGCTTATTTATATGTCAATCTTTTGTTCATATAATTTTTTCATATCATTTTTTAATATAATTTTTTTCATGTAATTTTTCAGATGAAAGTTTCTGTGCATTAATTCTATATGGAATGAGCACAATAACTCTAGGAGATGGCATATGTCATAATAATCTATTCAGTGTGGATATAAAGGCTCCAGGTAGCATGCTGTATATGAAAATGCCTTCAGGACTTACCAGGCTTGTGTTACTACAACCATAACTCACTTTCCTGCCCTCCCTCCCTTTCTGTGTAGGTCTTTCTCCTTTTTTTGTCTTTTTAAAAAATATAGTTAATTTTTAAAAATATAGTTAAATTTTTATTTTAAACACTTTTTATCTGATTCATTTTGACAACTTTTATTCCTTTTGTTCTTTATACTGTGAACGTAGAGGACAGGATTTAAACAACTGAAGAATGCTGAGCATTTATTTATGGGTAAGCACACTATAGATAGCAAGGCCTAGTAAACTTGTAGATAAGGATTAATATTAATAGACGAGCATTATATACTCACCAATCTGATGAGATTGCACTTGCTGCTCAAATGAGGAGAGGTCAATAATCTTAGCTTTCAGATTGAGCTTGATCTTACTCAATTTCCATCTTCTGCTTCTCCATTATTTTTTAGAATTTTAAACCTTTTAATGTCAGTATTTTTCCTCTTGACTGCTAACTATCCCCACACCCACACTCGACTTTTTTTTTTCTGTGTTTTTAGGCTTCCTAACTTGCATAGCTTTTCTTTTTTCACTTCCTTTTGGTCATCTCAGCAGTTTTTTCAGCAGACTGATGAAAAGTCACACAGCTTTACTGCTCCAAACTGCTCTTTGGTACATAGATTTTTTCTGAGGGTTGCATATGAATGGTGTCCCCAGATACTTTCCTTTTCTGACTTGTTTCTTATCTGAAGATTCTTAGAAAATATTAATATTTGCACTCATGGATTTAACTACATTGCACTAAGCACAAATAGTATATACCAAAAGCCAAGAATAAATTTAGTGTCTTTTCAGTATGCAAATCTTTACAGAATATAGAATGATAAAATACCATGATAAAAGACTGAAAATAATACTTAGGGTTTTCATTGTGTTTTGCTGTTCAAGATGTACACAAACATTAAATAACAAGTAATGAAATAAAATGTATTTAAAATAAAATATAAAAGACGTCCTACTGTTCAAGAAGCCAGAGTATTGTGCTACTGAGTATGGATTATATGGTGAAATTACTTGACAGAGATTTCCACAGTAAATCAGATATTACTTTCATTTTTTGCCATTTCCTTGTGTACAGAACATTCTATGATCAGCTAGAATTTCACACTTTAACACACTATACTAGAAAGACCAAATAATGGATCTCCTGTCAAACAATTTAGAATCAAAGCATAAAATGAGGGATGATAGGCAATGAAACTTCAGGATTTGCTGAGATGCGTTAGGCTGTAGCATTGGTAATGTCCTGCTATATGACCTGTCTAACTTCAGCCTGGCTTTTCTTATACATTAAACAAAAGAGGTTATAAGGAATATGTGTGTATATATATATATATGAATTTAAGGAGTGAGTGTTGCAGCTTTTTTATCATGTTCATTAATCTCAATCAGAAATCTCACGGGAAGCCTGTATTCTGTTTAACAATAAAACCCCAGTGGCTGAGTCTGCTGCCTTTACTGCAAGACTGGTGTTGCTCTTTCCATGTTGGAAGAAATGTCAAGTTAATTATAATCAAAATAAATTAAATTTTCCTGATATTTAGTTGCATTTTTAGAATTTAAAGTTGTGATTCTGCCTGTATTTAAACAGGTGTGTACCTTGGCTCATGTAAGCTGTTATCATCTGACATGATGAAGTGAGTCACAAATACCTTGGCAGCTCTCCACTCTGAAAATACATGGTCTGTCGTTAAAATTTTGCCTTTTTTATTATGCTGTGAAATCTTCTGCCCTTAGGTCTTCAGAAGCATTTTGAAGTAGTCTTCAAAGGTGTCTTGTCTGGTTTCCACTGTGCTCTTTGTCTTTAAGACTGAAACTTAGGAGAAATTAAAATCCTCCTCAGATGGTTCCTATTCAGAAGTCTCAGAATTCCTCTGGAAGGCTCCTTGGTTATTTTTTGACATCCTGCTTGTGCTCCACTTATTAAAGTACCAGAGAAAGCTGTGGGATGTCTACTGCTCTCTTGAACACCTCACCTATTACAATAAACACTCAGTGGTATATTAAAGCTGAATCATCTAAGATTACAATGATATAGACAATAGGATTAAGGTTTTGATTTCATTTGCTTTTGGTGAATCCAGAGACTGTCAGAAAAAAAAATTCTTGTCATTTAGGGCTTGTAAAACTTCACATCTGTCTTTGATCTTTCAGCTTTCTTTATACTCCTGTGTACAGGCTGCAATCTATGTGCTTCACCCACGAGTAGAGTGGAATCATGTGCACAGAAAATATCCCTGTCTTCTCTCCTGAAGATGTATGTGATTAATGATCTCCAGCCTGCAGAGCTAAGATGTGTCCTGTTGCCAGGATGTAGGAGGTTTTCCACCAAGAAACCTTGATTACTGAGATGAATGGATAATTGATGACAAAGAGGAACCAACCCTCCCCCCACCAAAATATTAGGGGAAGAAATGGTTTGAGTGTCTCTTATTCATCTTGGCCTGCAGAAAAGGGGTTGTGTAATCTCTCAGGATTTTTTTCATCTGTACTTTGTATTTTGTTTTTCTAGAAGAAGCAATGTAAGAGGCCAGCATTAGTACCTGTCTGCATGCAATGTTGTCCTGCCTTGAGATCCCCAGGGAGACCTTCCAGCCCTCTGGCAGGCGTACAGATTCAAGTCTGGAGCTCATTGCTGCAGTTGATATATGGAGCAAACCAATCATGCACACAACTAAGGATTTGCACATCAGTTCCTTGAACACTTTCAGCAGCTACAGCCTCCAACAAAAGCCACAATGAGTTTCATAAGAAAGCATTGAGAAAACTGTGTTTGTTCTGTATGACCATACTTAATAACAGAAAAAACAGGGCTGGAAGGGACCTCAAGAAGTTGTGTAGTCAGTGTTGTTCCAGTAAAAGTCCTGTGTCCAGCATGCTTTCCACTCTGTAAATTCTACAGCTGTGTGTGTGTGTGTTACTTGTCAGTGCATATCCCAGCTTCTTAATACGGAAATTTGAAATGTGCGGCTTGAGTATCATCCAATGCTCTAAGAATGGTGAAGAATAAAGGAGTAGAGAGAACCTTGACAGAAGAAATTCCTTGTGTTTGTAGAAGCTGATTCATGATTAAGTTGGAAATACGGTTTTTAACATATGTTGGAAGCTGATGCTATGTTGAAGTTACAATTCTTTCTTCTCTTTCAACACCTTTTTAAAAAAAGATTTTCACAAGCCATTTGAACCATTACGTAAATCCAGCAGCCATGTTTGATTCTAGAATGTGTACTGTCACTTCCCTTGTGGATTCCTAAACGTGACCAGGATGATTCAGAAAGTTTGGTCTGTTTCATCAAGTTTGTCCTGAGGCATTTATGGGTCAAACTGAGGTAGAAGCTGCTGGTGTCTGAACTGAAAATTCTCTTTCTTTGGGAAAGGGAGAGGGCATTTAGAGAGAGACTAGAGCTGAGATACCTCCCAGAAACTAAGGTAGCTCTGCCCAGAAACAATAAAAGCTAAGCTACAGCCATGTGTGATGCTTCAGTCTTGCACAATTAATCTCACTATAGCTCTTGCTTTCAAAAGTAGTTTCTTGATTTCCCGGAGTTGTCTGACATTTCCACTGTATTTCTTTTCCTTTCACTCACTTTCCAAGACACTGTTTAAATTGTGTCCTAACATAATTTTTTCCCCACAGTATCTGCAAAACAGGCTAAACACAGGGAGAGAAGAGAAATTTTGAAAAGACTTGAAGATACTGAAATGTGTTTTGGTTTGTTTCTCTCCACCTCCTCCTGCCTCCCCAGTGAACAAGTCCTAACATTTTAAAATTTTTTTGCTAGGAAAGTCTAGATTTTTTTTTTTTTAAGTTAGAATACTCAAAATGTATCTCCTTTAAAAAAAATAAGCATTGTATGTTAAAATTTAGACTTTTTATTATGCTATTCTACAAACTGGTGATGTTGAACAAAGAATGATTTGACAGTTAAAGGCCAGAACTTTTTACCTACTTTAAATTGCAACATAATCCAGTTTTTGCAAATGCTCTGATTTCAGCAAAGGAGGCAATCTTTGGAATTTCTCCTCCAGTTTTTCTTCCACTAGCTATTGTTGAATAGGCATGAAGAGAAGAAGACATTCCTTGTCAGTAGAGGAAAGGCTATTGTTAAGCAAAGACTTGTGCTGAATACCCACCACTCAATGTACAAAATTAATTTCAGTGTAGTCTTTTATATTAAGACACTGAGATGCAGCTTAGCTCCTGCAAAAATAATTGTACAAAAACTCCTAAAAGGAATTTTAAAGAAAATAGAAAACTTGAAAAGATAACAGGCATGCAGGATAAGAACTTCCAAACCAGTAAACTAGAACCTGAGGTTTCTTATCAATCCTGCTACCTAGACAGTAAAAAATACATATTTTGTAAAAAAAAAAAACCAATAAAGATACATCTCAATAGTATTGAAGAAAATGGTGTTTGTATTCCTGGCACTGGCTGGTGTGTCAGGTTCTGTGTGAGAAAGTCTTTGGATTTTAGTGCCACTTTGGTTAATTTAGTTGCTGATGTGGCTAACATAGTAGATGAGGTATTTACCATTACATCACATATAGTTTAAGATAAAATGTTTTGTGGTAGTTTGGGTGATTTTTAGTTTTGCTTGCTGTCACTATTTGTGCTTTGGGACATGGTGAGAGATTTATAGATGTCTGAGTTTCACATGAGTTAAGGTGATAAATTAGCTTTAATGGTCTCTGGAAGACGAAATACTTTAATCCCTTCCTAAAATCCCTTTTATACCTTTTGTTTTCAGAGGTAAAATGAAGAGTACAGACTAAGAAACTCAGTCAAACCATGCAGTTGAAGTAAAAAGTAAATTACTGATGACAATGCCTACCTCAACAGCTGAAAATAATAGAGGTTAGGAGCATGATGTAACACACAATCTATTATAGTAGCTGTTAGAAAGATCATGTGGAGTAGGTTGTAAATAGACATGAACTGGGCCTGTTTTTAATCCAGTACTCAAAAGTGTGTTGCAAATTAAGAGAAACTTTAACCTTTGATGTACACAATTAGGAAAGCCCTGGGGAATACTATTAATGCTGCAGAAAATCTTGCAATTGTGACGTGCTTAGTGTGTGAAGGCACTCAGATTGAAGTTTGTAAATACCTTTGGATTACAGTAATTTGAAGTGACAATATGTTGCTCCCTGCATTCAGTATCACTGAAATTCATAAAAAGAAGACCTCCTCCTTTCATTTATTAAAATAAAGCACTGTCCCAGAGCACACATTTACTCATAAGACTTACTGCTTTCAAAATATTTTTAAACAGATGGTGAAGAGCTTGGAGATGTCCTTTTCTGAAAGAAAAATAAGTGTAATGCTGTTAGAAATGGAAGAGGAATAATTGCTATGCTGTTAGAAATAGAAGCAATAAGATTTTGTGTGGAACTAGGTAAAAAAACAAAATAGCTCTAAGGCTTCCAGAGAAACTGGGATTTTTTTTTGTCATTCTGAGATTAGCTTGTGCTTAAAGAGCTCCCATGATACCTCATGGAGAAATGCCCCATTGTTTCCTAATGGTAATTCTTGCAGAATTGCTTCCACATTTCACTGTGGTCTGCCCTTTGGTGCAAGTGGGATACATCAGGAGAGCAGCACACTGTGGGTTTGTCATGTAGAAGAGACTCCTGTGATCAACAGCAATTCACAGCTCCTATACAGTTTTGTGGAAATGTATGAGCACATCACATAAATGTTGAGGCAAGGCATAAATGAAAACTTTCTCATACTCTGGTGTTTCGGTACCTCTCCTGACTTTCAGAAGAGCTGTAAAAAATCAGCAATAGATTACTGACTACTCTTACTTCGTAACAGTTATTCTGAGTTTGACCAACTCTATTGCTTATAAGGTGTTTCTCCATGGTTGCAGAGTGACTAACGCAGGAAAGACCTCGTTGATTTTTTCAGTCTCTGTATCTCACCAAAATAGAGATGATACTGGTGACAAGCTGTAGTTGTATGGCACATATCTGGGAGAGAGGGAAAAAACAGTGCTTGATCTGCATATAACAAAGTAAATGTGAAGTGTACAGACTAGGAAGACAGAGTCAAGGGCTCAGAATAAAATTCCCTCCCAAGATAATTTGATTTCTATAGTAACTAAATGAAAACTTTCAGCATTCTGCCAGTTGCCTTAAGAAGACTGAAAAGTTTCTATGTCATAATTTTTAAAAGAATCAGAAATATTTAGAATAGGAGTGGATTTCCTTAGCATTCTCAGTTCCTTGTAATATTTTGAATCATTCAGTGCATCACAGAAACATGAAGCTAGGAAGCTGGGTAGATATCCAAAGGCATTTGGAGTTTCACTTGTGGCACTTTTATTCTAAATATTCTTTGATCATTGTGAAGTCAGCACAGATTTTTAGAAATTGCTGGAAAAATATTTTTTAATTTCACTAATATTTCATAAAGGGGAACATAGATATTTTTCTTTGTTGTTATTTTGACACCTTTTTGAGATTAGCACATGGATACATCATGGAATTGCTCTGTTGTGATGTCCAATGATCCTAATGGTCTCATTCATATTTATTACAGCAGCTTATAGACTGCAAAATAAATAATAAAGCATAAATCATGTAAGTAGATAAAAAATTTATGTAAAATTTTGTATAAGTTGCTTTGAGAATCAGAGTCATTTACCGGTAGAAATGGCTCTGTATAGTGGTTGGTAGCTTTAAAGAGGATTCACAATTAGTAAAGCTTTCTTTAAGTTATTAACAAGACAAATCATTAAAAAGTCAGTATTAGCAGAATTAGTGAATTCAATAAAGTAAGACCTATAATGTTTTCCTAAAACAATTATGAGGATGAAGTTATATGGGATAGATAGCAAAATTTTCAGCTTGTTCTCTGTAAAAGACTGACTTCTACATGTAGACAGTATTGCTTATGCTGTTTCCAATATATAAATCATGTCTGGGCAACATGAGACTTCAGAAAATCATAGTTATTCATACTTGCCTTTTGTTTTTTGAAGTTCTTGTGTGAGATTGATAGATTCTTTCAGACTTTTTTCCTGTGGAAATATTATATGTATTTTTACTTCAAGGATTTTAGTACGTCATGCTAAGCCTAGTGCTACAAAAACCAGAATGTTTGTTGCAAATCACAAAACATAAAACAATGTTAAATTGCTTGTCTCACTAATACCAAATGGAAAAATCACCAAGCTGAATGTACATATATCTCTGAAACTCTCTGGAAATCTGATGTGATTTAACCCCAGACAAAAACCATGTCCCATAGTGCCATTTGCTCACACCCCCGGTGGGATGGGCAAGAGAATTGGAAGAGTAAAAGTGAGAAAACTCACGGGTTGAGTTAAAGACAGTTTAAAAGGTAAAACAAAAGCTGTTCATGGAAACAAAGCCAAGCAAGGGATTCATTCACCACTTCCCATGGACAGGCAGGTTTCCCAGAAAAGCCAGGCTCCATCATGTTGTAATGCTGACTTCTGAGGACAAATAGCATCACTCTAAACATTTTCCCCTTCTCTTCCCCCAGCTTTAGATGCTGAGTCTGGCACCACATGCTATGGAATATCTCTTTGTTCAGCCCAGGTCAGCTGTCCCAGCAGTGTCCTCCCAAATCCTTGTGTACCTCCAGCCTTCTTGCTGGCTGGGTGCGGTGTTGAGCACTGCTCAGCAATAATGAAAACATCCCTGTGTTACCCACACTGTTTCCAGCAGAAATCCAAAACACAGTCCCGTAACAGCTTCTATGAGGAAAATTAACTCTGTCCCAGCCAAAACCAGCACAAAGCCATTGTCACTGATTTTTTTTTTCCTCATTCTCTATATGGAGAGTTCTTCATGCCGGCAAAGGGTTGGCTGTCGATGGCCTGGATTCAGAAAGATGGGAGTGGAGTGGAAGCCAAAAGAAGACTATAATTAACAAGTCGTTAATGCTGTAAAACTGGAGTAATTCAATACACAGGATCTTAAAATAAGCAGATGTACAGAAAGGTTTGGTTTTTGTCAATAGGATACTCTGTACTTATGCCAGCCCTAGAGGCATTTTAAAATGCAATTGAATATATTTTCTTCACAGATGACTTAGAAGGAGAAAAACTGTGGCTGGAAAAATATAATTGGAGATTAAGATGTTAATAAATCTCTAATTTTGAATTGTTAATGCGTTTATAGGAAGATACAGTTTTAATTATACTAAGAAAACAGATTACATTAAAAATACAGTTTCACTCAGTTTTGAACCTAAAAAATGGAAATAGGTTTTCACCTTCAGAAAAGAAGAAAATCCTATTTCAAAGACATGAAATCAGTTTGATAATGTCTAGAAATTTATTATGGATGCTTTTGAAATACTATTGATATTGAAATTGCCATGTGCTATTATCCTCCAATGTAATTATAATTGACTTGATTGCATAATCTTGCACATCATAATAATAACATTTTCAGAGGTAGATCTGGTCTAATTCAAGTCCAGGCAGACTGAAATTTTCTGATAATACTGTTAAAAATCTACAGCAAATTGTAAAGGAAGTACATTTTCAATTCTGCTGCACAGTTATAATCACAGTTTGATGTGTCCATGGAAAGAGAAGATTTGAGGTACATAATTTAAGGAATTATAAGATTGAATATTATGTGTTATGAACAGACAGCAGACATTTCAGTTATGAATGGACTATTTTTGGTACTTTTTCTTTCCGGAGTTTGGGAGACAGATTCCTAATAATGATTTCTCTTCGTACAAAAGAGCTAAGGTGCTGCTGTTCAAATTGCAGATATTTTGGATACTTAGGCTCATAAATGGCTGTTCAAGAAGTAAAATTTCACTCCTGAAATTGGGGCTAGTCCAAGGATCTTATTCCCTTGCTTCTGCTGCTGGCAGACGACAAATAAGTGGGTCTTTGTGACTTTATGTGAGTGTGGTGGCACAAACTGGCTCCCACCTTTTGGCTGCTGCTCAGCAGAACACACCGCAATCTCAGCTTCTCAGAAGGCTCCATGGCTTCACGTGGCCATGGAGACCTGTCCTGTGAAGAAGTGTCATAGGAAGCTAACCCTAAGTGTTTTACTCCAAATATGGCTGAAATTTACTGATAGACTCAAAACATTGTGGAGGAGGGATAAACAAACAACACTGCAGTAAAAGCTGCTTAGGAAGCTGAGTTAGAAATGGTTTATGAAAATGTTAAGAATCAAGACTTAAAAAAAATGCAGATAAAAAATGCTTTAGAAACCTTTATTTTTTTATTGTCAACAATTTCTTCTCCATTCTTGATTTTCTTTTCCCTTTGAAAATTTTTGCTTGACAGAAGTTACTATTTTTATTTGAAGACGCTGAATAAGTGATGAAGAGGTACAGATGGACAAAAGTGGAAAAAAAAGGTGAAACATGTAACCCTACATCTGAATTTTAAAATGCCTCATTTTGCCCCCAAATTGAAAAATATGAATCATTGTGTGGCAAATAAGTTTAAAGGAAAGATGCTAACAAATATAAAATTATTTTTTAGCAGTAAAGTGTCAAACTCACACTTGGTCACAGGATGGTTATAAATAACAAGCATTCTTATTTCAGCATCACTACAGAAGTGCAAAAACCAGATAGTTTTGAACCATGTTTTTCCACTGTTGTCTACTTTGTTTTCTCCATATTGGCCTCTACAAGAATTTATCTATACTTCTATTCAATAAATACTCTCTTTGAACAGTGTGTTAATGCCATTCTTGCTTTGGTGGTGACTGCCTTTCTCTCTCAAACTTTCACATAATGTTGTCTTCCCCAACACAATCTTTGATAACATGTCTATGTGTTGCCAATCAACCATCTTTGCTCTACCTCGGGTTTCCCTTTACTAGGCAATTATTTGCTTCACCATTGATGTGTCTTTGTGCTTTTTGCTAGCAGATTGCACAGAATCAAAGTTCAGGCTGGAGGAGCCTCTTCTGCAGAGCACCTAGTCCAGCCCAGGTCTGATCAGATCATGCTTCTCAGGGCCCTGTTTTCTAGTTTTGGCTATCACCAGAGATGGAGATTGCATAACCTATCTGGGAAACCTAACATGTGTTTCAGCCTGTGACCATTGCCCCTTGTCCTACCACTATTCTTATCAAGAGTGATCTGTCTCCTTCTCCTCGGTGTCCTCGCGAGCGCTGAGCAGAGGGGAAGAACCACTGTGCCTTGATCAGTGGGCTGCACTCTTGCTAGCCAGGACTACTGATACTCCACTACTTACAGGTCTGTTTGAGAACTTCTGCTATTACTATTATTATTCTATTGTTAGAGAGGCACGTAAAGGTAGAATTAAAGCTATAGTCAGTTTTTGGCTTTGGCATGTTCTGCTCTGCTTCATTTGTGGCTTCTTATGGAGAAATCAGCAGCTGCTGTTGCTAGGACTACACTGATACCTGCAGTTATTGTCTGCAACAGAAGAAGCACGTGCTCAAGCATTAGCCAACCTCAGTTTTGTCCCCTCAAACAACGAGGTATTTCAAGAAAACCTTTTCTGTGGTTTATCATGATGTGCAAACCTCAGAAATTTTGTGTTGTTGCATTTCATAGAACAGCTCAGTAAAGAGAAAAAAATTAAACCTACAGTAATCCACAAAGTTAATTTCGGACTCTCATCTTACTTTTTTTTTTAGAAAAAATACTTCCAAAATCATCTTAACTGTAGCTCTGGCTGCACGAGATAAGGAATAGTTCCAAGACAATCTTGTTTCTTCCTTTCAACCTATACATCTATACCTGTGAGCAAGAGTTTTGCCTGGCAAGATGAAACTTAATATAACTTGCTTACACTGCATATTTCCTTGAACAATTTGGTGGAATTGGCAAGGAAAGAATGGATGTAAGGGCAGTCTATAGATGTTTCCCACTATATCCAGTATGGTCTGTAAAATGAAAATATATCTTTAAGGAAACACATTCCAGTGTTGAAAAAAGGGAGTAAAAATCTTTCTTATGTAATTTTCTGTTAGTGTTTTGATGTCTGCATTCACTGTACATATGGTTAATGTAATTTAATGACACTATTAACACACCATTTTTTTCAAAGAGCTTAATGGAAGTGAAACTCTCCATTTCAAAAATCTTGGTGGCAAACTGTTGACCACAAAATATTCATGGAAAATGGCAAGGGAAAATTCAACAACAGTGGGCTTCTTTTCTGTTTGTTGTTCAAGAACTACATCTCTTGGATTCCATTATCACATTCTTGAGGTTTTTAGTGCCCAGTGTTGAGGGCAGCCCAGGTGAGGCAGAGACTTGCTTCAGTCAGGTCTCTGGTAAACTAAATGTGTAATTCATACATGTTTGTTGTGTATGAACATTGTTGTCATGAGTGAATGTCAAACATCTAAGCAGCAGAGTTTTTCAGAACTGTCCCTACTTTAAAGGAAAGGGGATTATTTAACTGTTTCAGTATTTTAGGTATATGTCAGGCTGCTTATATTCTCTAACATTTTCCTCACTATTTTAATAGATGACCAGCAGGAGATCCTGTTAGCACTTGCAATGGTTGAGGCAAAATATTTTATCTATAGCCTGCATGAACCTTACCAGCATATATTCTTAGGTGCTTTTATTTTGTTTAGCAGTTAAAAGCATATAAACTTAATGGAATTTCAGAATATAGTGGCCTGTTTATGTCTGTTGTGTCTGTAAGATGCAATGTATATTCCTGACTAAGCTTTCGCCTTTCTTGCTTGTTCTATCCCAGAGTGTTCGTGCTTTCCATAAGTATTTAGAAGGTATATTTAATTATATTATTCTTTTTCAAATAAAGAATACTGAAACGTGACAAAACACTGTTAGCTTCTAAATCAGAATGGGACATAGAATGTTGATAGACACACTGTATAAGGGATTATATCTGTGACCACAATATCCATAGTTTTGTTTTAAATGTTCTCACCAAGTCTTATGACTATACTTTGAAAATAATCTGCTAAGGAAATATTCCTGAATTTTTTCTGAGAATGACTTCTCCTTTGAGAGATCAGCTGAATCAAATACAGATGATATTATTGGGATGTATATCTCACTGAGAAGGGCTGCCCAATTCAAATAAAACATTGACCGTTTCTGCAGTGGTCTTATTAACAGGATAATATACAGAGACCGCTATAAATCTAGAGCTGTGAGAATTAATTACCCATTGAGCATACTCCTTTATGTTATTAAAAATATAAAACTGCTCTAGAGTCCTACTCAAATAAGCGAAGTGTTTGTTTTTAGACTTCACTTACTCACTGTATAACTCTCTCTTAAGCCAACACCCTCCCCTGACAGTGATGGGACTTCTAATTAAGCATTTAAGTGCAAACACATGACCTCAACTCCTGGTATAAAATGACACTGTGTGATGCTCTGTCATAATAGAAGAACTGAGCTGTGGATAGGTTGTGTATCTCTTGAAAATGTGGTTAGGAATAAGAATGGATGAAAATTGTTTCTGCATGTTGAGAAAACAAGCTGGGAGCTCTTGAAAATTGCATTTTCAGGTATGATATAGACTTAGCATTTTAGTTTTATTATACATGTTCAATGTTTTAAGATTTCTGCTTTGCTGGAATAGTATTCTAGCTGAAGATAGTTTATTGATTTACCCTAAAATGAAGGGAGACGTGGGGAAAAATGGAAAATGGGTGAGCTGAGCTATCAGATGTTTCTAAAGCCTGTGCTTCTTGGAAACCTTTTAATGGCATATCCAAACCTTTATCTTGTTTCGGTTTTCCTCTTATATGTTGTATTGGTTTTTATGGCCAGGTTTTGGTAGCAGGCTACAGGCTACAGGGGTGGTTTCTGTGAGAAGCTGCCAGAAGCTTCCTCTG
Source organism: Leptocoma aspasia (assembly GCA_013399835.1). NCBI lineage: Eukaryota > Metazoa > Chordata > Aves > Passeriformes > Nectariniidae > Leptocoma > Leptocoma aspasia. Next base: position 83,959 of record VXAX01002955.1, on the reverse strand, counting down.
TGTCCAGCAGAGCTGATGTCAGCTGGCTCCAGGACAGACCCACTGCTGGCCAAGGCCAAGCTAACCAGGAGCTGAGAGTAGCTCCTCTGTGACAACAGATTTAAGAAGGAAAAGAAAGTTATTGCACAGAGGTAATTGCAGCCAGAGAAGAGTGGGGTGACAAAATATGAGAGAAAAAACTCTACAGATACCAAAGTCAGTGGAGAAGGAGGGGCAGGAGGTGCTTCAGGCACCAGAGCTGAGATTTCTCTGGGGCCTGAGGTGAAGATTATGGTGAAGGAGCTGTGCCCTTGCATGGGGAGGCAGAAATCCAGCAGCAGCCCAGAAGAAGGCCAGTCTGTTGTCACAGAGACCTTACCACCATTTCTAATTGGCTCAGCCTTGGTCAGTGACACGTCTGTCTTTGGAGTTGCCAGGGACTGGCTCTCCTGGACATGGAGGAAGCTTCTGGCAGCTTCTCTCAGAAGGCATCCCTGTAGCCTCCTGCTACCAAAGCTTGGCCATGCAAGCCCAAAACAGACTTGATTGGACCATTTTAAAAGTAGAAAACAGAAAGTATTGACTTCCTAATGAAAGCACTGCCCCTATCCCAGAGAAAATAATTTCACTACCATTGAGATCTAATGTATAAATCAGAATTTGTATCTGAGCCAGATGTTTTGAGTAGTTTTACATGGTGTTTTTTTCTTAGTGTACATAGCCTGTGTGTAATGAATTTTGGAGTGTTTATAGTATCCTCTAAAAGAATTACTCTCTTGAAATGGAAATGCTTGAAGTTTTTAGATTCTCATCTTCCTCTTTCCCTCCTCCCTCCTGTCTTCACCTTAGCTGAGGACACTGTTTTAGAATAATTCTGTGTATAAAAGCATCTGATATGTCATTACTTTTAGTGTGCCTTATTTAACTGAATAATATAGGTCTGTACTCTTTTTCTTATAATTGCTCAGTTTTTCTGGGAAAAATGAATTGTCCAACCTCTAGAAAGAATTTGTTGATACTGGGTCCTGCATTTATTAGCCAGCAGAACTGAAAGGAATTTAAAATACACTGTCTAACAAGAAGTACACTTTTTAAAATTAGAATTTCTAAACCACAGATGTTGTTTACTAGCCAGGCTTTTTGTCAGGGCAGTAGCTTGATTAAAATAATAAAAACAATGTCTGGCATGCACTGTGTTATATATTAGCATCTGATTCAACTATGCTTAAAAATTAACTTTGCCTTGAGGCTTATTTCAGGGATGTTGATGTCAAAAGCACTTTCTTTTCTGCAATTTAGGGCTGCAAACTGAATTCCTACCGTGTTATCTGTCAGATGCTAATTGGCTAAAAATATGAGCTTCTCTTGTTTTCTCCATGCAAATTCTCATTAGCAACAATATAAAGGTATAAAATAGGTGGCTAAAATCCTGCTGAGTTTTAGTATATAGACTACACTTTTTAAAAGTATTAAGCATTTTTATTTATTCCTTCATATGTCACAGAAGAGAAGGAGTTTTCTGCTGAACTTCTTGAGCTGTCTTGATAAGGCTAAACTTGCATGCAAAAAATCCTACATGCAAGACAAACTGACTTATCCAAAGAACTGCAAACGTAGTGTATGCCAGGTTTTTCTTAATCTGGTGGGTGAGGTTTTGCAGCCTTTGGAAAGGTGAGGCTGGCAGGATGCCCAGTACAGGAGAGAAGCATCAGTAAACAAACTGCAGTGGTCATGTGAAGTGGTGGCATGTGAAGGAAAGGAGGTTACTGTGGGTCCAAGGTGTTACAGCTAGATAGCAAGAGCCTAAGTCTTGCTTTTGAAAAGGAAGCAGGGATATAAATGATTGAATACTGAATGTCAGAGCTGTGAATATTAATGTGATATTACGGTGGCTTTTCAGAAGACACTTGGAGGAAATGTTGCATTTTGTGTTCTGTATTGCATTAAATAAAAATCGTGTATGAAGTATTAGGTGTGCTTAAATCATCTAATATGTATCTAAATGTCACAATAGTACACAGAGTAGGAAAAAAATAATAGGAATAATTATAATAATTATATTCCTCTTTCAAGTATAATAACCTTTTTGACATCTTGCATAAACAGATGCGATTAAAATAATGGTTTTCATCAGAAAGCATGTTTTACTTTTTTTTTGCGTATTTTCCCTAAAAATATTCTTACTGCAGATAATATTTCAAAGTAAAAGGTATTTTCTTATAATTTTTATTGTAACTGTTATTTTAGTGCTAACTTGAATGTTTACTTTCCTTCGGTGTAAATATATTATGTTAGATTTCCACTTAAGTCTTGGGTTTCATAAAGGAAACAAATGGTAATGTGATGTTTTTATGCCAATACTAATCAAATAAAACATATTAATGTCATTTTTCCTGCTTGTACCATTCCTGGCATGTACACAAAAGCTCTATAACATTAATTTATGCATGCTAGATATGTATATTTCAGTGCTTGAGAGTATTTCCTACTACTACCCTTGCATACAAATACACACACAGGCATAAACACAGAAATGCCTTTTGTTATAGTTTTGGGTTTTTAAAGTGTCTAACTTTGGAGAAAAACTTCACCAGCATTTCTTTGTGCTGGATTGTAGAACCATTAAAGCGATCACTTTTTTATTCTTCTTGATAAACCACTACCACCTAGCAATCCTTTACATGAATGCAGAGCTCATTAATGGGACTAAAAATGTTGTTTATGATGGCTTTAATGGAGATCTCATACTTTCACAGTGCCTGAATAAGCAAGTGAAAACAAATTGCAAGGAAAAATCAGAGGAATACTAAGTCAACTATTTGTTTTAAAGAGGCAGCATATTCTAAAGTGATTTCAGCAGTCTGTGTAAAGGATTGTGATGCTGCATTATAACAGAGTCTTAGACTCTTGGGTATTCCTGGTTTATGGACATCACTGCAGCTCTTAGCTGCTCTTCGCTGAAGCTTCTGTGCTCACTTAGTGTTTTACAAAGTGTTTGAGCTGTGTTTGCACAGCTAAGGAAAAGGTTTCTGTTTCTGCCCAGCATCATTGACATGCACAGCCAGTAATTCCTGCTAGGATGGGTGTGCCAGGTGGTTTCTGTAACCATAGTTTGGGGCTCTCTAGGCTTATCCTATGACATGTAACCATCAGGGCACAGTTTGGTGAATGAAAATGCAGTCAGTTGTATGTAAGAGTGGCAGCTTTACTTAGCTCATACCCTTTATCATGCTTAAATGTTGTAATCCATGTGTATTGGTACTTATGATTAGAGGGAAGTGACATCACCACTTGGTCTAGCTGCTTTATATAAACATCAAAACCATCACACAATCCAGTATTGCTCTGCCCATGCTGCGTGGCAGTGAGTGTGGTTCCCAGGAACCATTGCTCACAGCCTGCACACAGAGATGAAACCAAAAAACCCCATCCCTAAAGCAATAAATTCCTAATTAACCACATGTTTTCATGAAATATTAACACATTAATTCTCCTGCATAGTGCTTAATGTTACTAAATGAGTTACTGTAACTGAATGAGTAAATTAAAGATAATCTATGAAGTGCATCTCTTCAAGGCATCACTGTTAGATGGCATAAGTGCAAATTAGAGCAAAAACTGATTAATATTTTTTTGTGGCCTCTTCTTGGCATGTACCCTGAACAACTGATGTGCAATTAATGATACAGGTTGGTTGCATTCATGGATGTAAGATGAAAACACTGATGTGCAAACTCTTGAATTAGTCATTCTGCAACAAATATCATCAAGGGAAAAACAAACATGTCACATCTATGATCTTCCTAACATGATCTTGACTTCTTCGTCATTTAGGGGTGCCTAATGATCCTTTGAATCTGTAGATATATATGAAACAAGTGACTTGATTAAAAAGATTTAATTTCACTTGTTAAACAGCAAAGCAACAATAATCACAAACCAAAGGAAGGTATTTATAGCTTTTTTTTTCCCTTTTAGAAGACATGCAAGCTGGTTTTATTTTTCTTGTTTAAATCACTTTTCAAAAACCATATGTTAAAATGCCAGTTACTTCTCAGACAAAATTCTAAACTATGTAGCAATTTCTCACAGATTTATATTTAATTCATTAGCAATTATAGTGTATTCACCCTGGATTTGGAATGTGGACTACTTTCTCCTGTGCTGTTACTTTCCTTTTTGGCCAGACACTGAGAAACGTTCCAGAAACAATCTGCATCTATATCCCTTTATCAAATTGGATGCTTTTCTGTGACCTTATTAATTTTAGCAAATTACCAAAATTTTGATCATTGTTTTATTCCCAGAATGCTCTTTCCATAGTCACAGGGGTTCTTACATGAAAAGTTAAGTGTAATATACCTTGTTTTTATAAGGGTTAGCAGAACTGTTCTTTCTCTTCGTTCCAGTGTCTGCTACAGAGAAAGTGACTCTTCTTTTATTAAAAAGAAACATAAATCTAGGAAATGGTGATGCAATGAAAGCATCATTATGACCAGTGAAGAAGAAGGATATTGGACTTCTGATGCATATAGTTTTGATTTGAAATACTTAATAATTTATGAACGGTTGTTACAAACTTAACTATGTGCAGTATTATTGGAAATTCCTATAGAGCATAAGGATAGCTGTACTAAATTAGAATGCAGCCTTAACATGCCTTCTATCTTTCTGTAGGTCTAAACTGAGCTGATTTGCTTCTTGGTGTAAAGTTAGAGTTATGAATTTTACTCTTAAATTATTCTATTATTTTAGAGTACAGATTTATCAACATGGCTTTCAATCATGTTAAATGCCGATTAATTTTATGAAATCTTTTACTTGGTGTGTCTTACAGCAATGCCAAAACTTCTTTACCATGCAGAGGCAACCTGTGGATCTTCCTTGCCTGCTTCAGTGTATTATTTGGGAGTTTTTAAATGGAATTTCATTGTCTTTGCAAAGATGATAGAATTTTGTATTGATAAAATAGATTGAAAGTTTTAGAGAATGAGTAGTGAGAAATCTAATTTTTGGTAGTTCTAAAGCTGACAGAAGGCTTATTTGGGAATAAGTTCTAAGCAGAATCTAAGGTGGCAAAAGTTTCCCCAGTAATGTGTGTATTAATGCTTTTGTAGAGGAAAGTAGTCAGTCAGTAACTTGGGAGTAAAGAGGATGAAGAGAGGAGGGTAAAGGTCTCAGGGTTAGGCTGGCTGACACTACCAACTGATGGTAAAGATGCTGAAATTCACAGGCTGTACAAGTGAAACCTGATTTGTAAATGTCTGTGTTCACACATTAAATCCTTAAGGATGTGAAGCCTTTGCCTTTTCTCACAGGAAAAAGAAAAGATGATAAAGCTGGGGAAAGTTTGTTCAAATTTTATATTTGTCTTCCATTTACTGGAATGCAATACAAGATACAAGTGGCTGGAAACAATTCAGGCTTGTGAGATGCCTGGTCTTACATGAATTTATACTGTCATAAGTGGTTAAAACTCTTCATTTTCAGACATTCAGCTTGACTTAAATAGACTAAAGGAAAGAGGTGCTACTGTTAAGCTTGAAGTACTTACTGGAGGCAGGCAGATGGTGGCCAAGTGCAATTGTGTTATAACTCTAAGAGTAAAACATGAATTTGTCTTCCCCCCCACAGTAGCCAAAAATGCTGGGACTCAAAGTATCTGGAATTAGATGGCCCCAAACTGAAATAATAAATTCAGTGTAAAGGTTGGGAGCCAGGCATGGAAAGGGAAATATGGGGTTATTCAGAAAAATGCGTAGTGGAAAAGCTCAGGGTCATATTCTTACAACTGTGAGACCATGCATTAGCACAGCTTTATAAAACTAACTGTCACCTGAATACTGCACCAAGCCTCTATACCTGAAGGTTAGAAATAAATATGGAGTAAAAGGTTCATTATTATTCACTTTTATGCTGCATAATTTTCAAAGGGCTGCTGCAAACAGAGGAGTTATTAAGGCTTTGCGAGAAATGGTGTAAGTATTTATGATTATTTTGGTCTCCCATAGTGTGCTAGAGCCTTCCACTACATTAAGAAAAGGAATTCTAACTATGCTAACTTAATTTTAAAATGAGACTCACTTAATTCTCTGAATCTTATTTCCTTAGGCCAACTTTTTGTTTTATTTAGGACTGTGATTTAAAAGACTCTGGACAGCAAACAGGGCCCATTTATTATTGTCATATTTATTATTGAAGAGAAAACATGGGAGAGATATTTTTGAAGGCTCTTTGTAAGGCTAAAGGTTACCAAAGCAAGCAATTTCATTACAAAACTGATGAGACAGGACTACTAACATTTTCCTTTTTGATATGGTCAGCATTAGGAGCAGAGAACCATCCATTTTAGTGAAGTAATTTCCTGAAGTGTACAGTTTATTGAACTCACAACATTTAACATCAGCTGGCCTTTCTGTTAGTGTCTTGAGGAAACTTTCAGGGGATATGAGAGGTTGCTGTTCTGCTTTGCATATAGAAAGTTGTCTTGTGCTAATCTGTGGAGTTACAGCCTGGAAAGCTGAAAAGCTGGACTGCCTCAAAAGGGAAGGCATACTTATCTCTTTGGCCTGCTGTGCAGGGCTATTGAATAACTGTGCTATGTTTGCATAGGCAACACCTTCAACAGAAGAACCAAGAAGTGTTTGAGTTCAGGTTCCTCTTTAATGCAAGGTTTAGAGTAATTTTTGGTTTAAATCCAGAAAAATAGGAGTTTCAATCTTGGTATCCCACCTACTTCAGAAAAAATTCTGTGCATGTGTATAGAGAGCAAAAGTATGATAAGGACAGGATTTGTCACAGTTCCTCCATTTTTTTTTTACAAAAATACTGTTATTTACCTAATGTAGACACAATATAGAGTTTCTGGGTGTCAGTCCTGAGATGTATCTGGAGAGGAAAGAGTTCTTCTGTAAATGTACGTGTTTTGATTTTGGAGGTTGGTTGGTTGGTTGGTTGGTTGGTTTTTTTAAGGGAATTAAAGGTGAATTTCTTCAGTTCTGGTGGATGCTTAAGTAGCAAGTCATTCTTCATTCTGTTTTGTGACTCTTATTTATTAATACTACCTAAATTCTTCTATGCAGTGAGATCACATGCTTTTCTTTGGCTCATGAATATCACTGAATAGTGGAGAATCTAAACAACATTAGACCTTGTATTGGTCTGAGCCAATAGCTAAATTGGCCTCCCATTGCCTTTGGTCTTGAAACTGGTGATCAGATCATCCAGGGAAGCAGAACATGAAAATATAAGAAAGCATATGAAAGAGATGGTGCTGCTTGACTGGCTCTGGAGGATGCCCACAAAGATAATCAGGGGCCTGGAGCACCTCCTGTATGAGGACAGGCTGGGAGAGTTAGGGTTGTTCAGCCTGGAGAAGAGCAGGCTGCAGGGAGATCTTGGAGCAGCCTTCCAGTACCTAAAGAGAGCCTGCCAGAGAGCTGGAGGTGACTTCTTACAAGGCCTTGCAGTGACAGGATAAGGGGGAATGGCTGTAAACTGAAAGACAGTAGGTTTAGGTCAGATTATAGGAAGAAATTCTTTATTCTGAGAGTGGTGAGGCACTGAAATCACCACTTATGGATGCTGCATCCTTAGAAGTGCTCAAGGTCGTGTTGGATGGGGCTTTGAACAACCTGATCTACTGGCAGGTGTCCCTGTCCATGGCAGGAGGATTGGAACTAGATTGTCTTTAAGGTGACTTCTGTCACAATCTGTTCTATCATACAGAACTGGAAAGTAAAATTGTTGAGTTGTATATCCTGGACTGTGTCTTTGCACTGGTGAAGTCGAAGACACTGCAATTAAGGTTTGGTGAAGGCAAAGTAACACATGAACACTCCAAGTAACACGCCATAGAAAAGGAGAGGAGAGTGTCTCATCTTGAGGTCAGGCTCAGCATAATGCTGAGAGTAAAATAATAAAAAAGTTACTTGCTTTCTTTTCTTAGTTCTCCCATATCTCCCCCAAGAAAATTTAAATTTGTAACTAACAAGGGTGTCATTAAACCATCAAGAATAATCTTTTATGAGAACCAAAGATTTTATATTACAGTATTGCTGTCCTCCCTCCTGGCCTTTTTTTCAGACTTGAAATATTGTCTTTTGGACTATACCATGCTGTTTTACAAGTAACCATGCATTTCCTGTTAAGTACAGGATTCTTGAGCAATTTGTTCTCACCAAATTTGTCCATTGTTTTTGCACATCATTTGAATACTTATCTATCTTTGAATTTATATTAATTTTATTTAATTGCACTTGGGAGGCTAGTAAAGCCAAATAATAACTAAGAAATTTTATTCAAAAGAGGAAGGTTCAGAATTACAAAGAGGTGGAAGGAAGAAAAATGTTAAGTGGAAGACATCTCATTTCACACTCAGTGGTCTATTAAACTTTGCAATGCAAGCAGAAGTGTTCCCAAAATAATAACTCTGCTCATGTCATTGCACAGTATGTCTTCTACACATACCAGCCTTAGATTACTTTGATATTTGCCCAACAAGTCTTCCAATTTCTCTTCAATAATATCTGAATTATTTAATGCTTCAAATTTTTTTTTTTTAGAGAGTGAGAACTTAAGAATGTGTTGGCAGTGTCACCCTTAACCCTAACATATAAATAATGTAAGCTGCTGTATGCTTTGAGAGAGATGATTGGCTCTATAAAGATATTTGGACAAATGTGTTTGCCTTTTAATCCTCATCCACACAAAAACTAATCATGCTACAAACAGGCAATGAAAGATAAACTAATAAATCTTTGCAAGGACTATTGAGACCTACAATATTTGTTTTGAAAAAGTAGTGAATAAAGGATATATATTAGTGAGCAAGATATTGATTGATAAATCTGTCATTTCTGAGGGTTGAAAAACTATGGGTCTTAGACTTATTGATGCAGAGATGATGGTCATTTGTATTTTAGTAACAAAGAATAGTATGACAAATACAAAGGCAGTAGGTGATAAATCATGAGACAGGACAATTCAGGTAGCAACTGTGAAGAAATGCTTAATTTACAGAATAAAATTTAATTTATTTTAAATAGAAGTAGTATATCTGAAGCTGAATACTTTTGTCTGAAATTCTAAATTCTAAATTACTATTTAAAAAAAATACTAATTCTTCTAAATTACTAGGGGAAAGAATGTCAGGGTCTTGAACCACAGCATATTTTAGTGACCTAATTGTGAGGAAAGTGTAGGCCCTTTCTTATGTGACATTTCTTCTTGAGGAAAATGGATTTTATATTCTGGATCCCTTAATTAGTGATTCAAAATCCTGAAAAATACCTATAATTGGTTTATGTGTTCATTGCCTCAGAAGTGGCATGACCTAGATAGGTAAATTCAAGCCATTGGGCTCCATTTGCAGATCTCCAACGATCTGATTTGTGACCTTGTCTTGCCTTGGCTTCCTTTTTGATTTGACCTTCTTTCTACTTTATTTAGGGGTTACTCTCCCATGCAGTTGCTGTCCTCTGTTCTTCTCCATAGTTTCTGTCTACACTGTTCTTTAAAGGCAGCTAAATCCACCATTCAGGTGAAACATTGTCTATTGTAAACTCCTCCAAAAGCCACTTCAGGTTTGGTTGGAAGATCCATTCTCAGATATTTTTTGGGTTACATCATCAGATCTTCCAGGGTATGTGCATTGCAGTCTCTGGATTGCACATGAGAAACTGACTTGTGTAGGCTCACACAGAAGACAAGAAAGCAGAACTAAATTAGCAAAAACTCAGGGGCACAGGCACTTTGCAAGCCACTATTACAAAATGATGCACACCCAACTGTAGTGCCCACTGTAGGATCTTGTGGTACTAATGCATTACAAATAGTGAAAATGAGGCATTTGAAATGTCAGGAGCTTTAATGTATACACTGAATGTACCTATTTATTTTGTCTGTGGTCCTGCCTTGTAAATTCAACAAAAAATGAGTTTTCATAACTAATTAGGCTTAGGGTTCACTTTGGACATTCATACACAACCAATACCCTTGGGATGATCAACTGGAATTCCTCCTGAGACATCATGGTCCTTTTCTGCAGCACAGAGAATTCTAATTCAAAACGTTAAATGTCTGCATGTTAAACAGATGTAATATGAAGTTCACTGTGTGCTCTCATCTATCTTGAATTACTTCAGAACTAGAATTTCATGAGATCAAAGCCCTTTTCATCTGATAGTCTTAATGTGCAGTCCTAAACTGCTGCACTCTGGCTGTGTTTCACAAAGTACCAATGAAGACAAAAGAACTTTTGTCACAGAAGATAACTAGCCCATTGTCTGTGTTTGCTACTGGGTTTTTTTAGAAAACAAACTTTGAATAACTCTTTGACATTATTACATGAAGCCTGGTTTAATGTGATACCTGAGGTATTGGAAAATTTGGAATTAATGGATAGAACTTTGCTGTTTATTCAAATTGGTGGCTGCTTAGGACAAAGAGCAGCAAGACTTTGAGGTCCTGGATGCTCATGCTCATTTCTTCCTAAGATTGCTGATACAGCATCTGGTACCTTGTTCAATTAGTTGGTGGCTCATATGCTTGCTGACAAAAGAGAAGCTGAGGAGACCACCCCCTGCTCCTTGGTCTCTGCGAGGTTCACCTTCCTTGAGGATATTCTTCCATATCACTGCACAGCCTCTCTGTCACGGCTGTAAAAAAAGTCATGACAGCAGCTGAGGACAGACTCATATTTATTGTGTGAACATGGTTTAAAACTCTAGCAAGAAATGGTATGAATTATTATGCTTGCTTATTATCTGAGACCTGTTCTTGTTCTGAGGAGCTGAGAATCCCCTCAAATGTGCTGAGCAGCGTGTTGGCAGCATTTGTATCTGACACATTAATGGTGCAGGAAGGCTTCATGCTTCTTGAATCCAGCAATGTGTTGGTTTTTTCTTGCCAGCTCAGAAGTGTCATCTGAGATCTTTTAGGACGTCTAGATGTAACTGGTAGATGTCACATAGCACCTGTAGGAGAGCTGTTGACTTCAGGAGCTGATAGGGGAGGTTGTCTAAGGTGTCTGGATGCATTTCAGATGGCATTTCATGCCTGTGTATGGTAAATGACTTGAGCTCTAATTGCCTTGTGTTTCACAGGGATTTTGAGGTTTATGAAAATTAGGAAAATGCCTGTGATGGCCAGATATAATATCAAAAAAGTATCTAAAAGCACAACAATCTTGCAAAGAATGTATCCTGTGCTCATAGGAATGCTTTAATTAAATTATAATTTCTATACAAGAGAGGATTTGAGAACATCCACTTAATTAGTCATGTATCTTTTCTTTTGTCTATACTGCTTGTGGTATAAAGACAGCATGTCTCAAGAATCTCAATCTGTGATGTTGGCCCCTAATCTGGATTTGTTATTCAGGTAAAATTGGTTTTATATTGAATTTTATACTTGTTTTGTGTCCACAGCCACAGATTTCTTAAATAGTAAACTTTGCTGATAATTATAGCAATATCTGTCCCAATCTCCATTCTTTTTGTTTCCAATCCAATTCATATTTTAATTATGATTTAGGTATTGGATACTTAGTGTTCTAAGATGATTTTACCAAGACATGAAACAGAACATGTTTTTGTTTTCTAGTTTTCTGTGTTTTGAATTTGAAACAGGCAAAGCTTTCAAATCTTAATAAGTTAGTCTTTGATTCTTATTCTCTTTTTCTTACGTAAAATTATTATTTTTTCAAATTCTCATTATAATCCTATTAACTGACATTACCAAAAGTGCTTTAGCAAAATCTCTAAAACACTGAAGATTTCAAATTGGTATTTGAAGCATAAGAATGTAAAAATAACTGACCTGATTTACTTGTATGACAAAAACTAATTTCATGGTGATACTGTCTTTTAATCAAAGGAATATGCTCAAAGTGATTTGATTTGGCCTTTGTATTAGAAGTAATAGTGAAACTTCGAACAGTCACTAGATAATTTACAGTACACCTTTCTGAAGTATTAGTTAATATTCGCTCACTTTAACACCCAAAAAGAACTGTGCTGCTTACTTATTTATACATGCAGAAGTAACATAAAAAAAAATTACTGTGGGAACAGTAACCACCCTAGTAGTTAGGAAAGTCGGTTTTGCTCTTCAATCACTTGTTAATAATGTAAAAAAAAGTTACAATTATTTCAGACCTCTCTTCATGCTTCTTAAGTACAAACTGAGACAAAAAAGTATTTTTCTGGTTTTTGGGTTGGTGAGTTTTTTTCTCCAGTGAAAAAATAGAGAGCAGCATTATGGTATATTTGACAACTAACTGGATGGAATTATTTAAGACTGTGTTTTTACTTTTTGTTTCACTCATTATCATTGCTTGATAATTTAAAAAAAATCTATTCCAAATATTAAAGATTTTTCTTGTATTTGTGTCACAGTATTGGGAATATAAATAATCGAGCCATGTAGAGGAAAAATATTCTTAAATAAGGCAGAATGAGTATAGTGTTTCATTTATTTGAATAAATTCATTACTTCTGAGATGTATGTATAAGGAGAATTTCATGTCTGGGGATTGATGTTCCTCTGTAATGAAAACTGCAAACACTGTTTTTCACAATGGAAGCAATACTCTTGCTGTGGTAAAGCTCCACAATGTCCATCTGATCCTAGACAATGAAATGTACAATTAATAACTTAAATGTGGGATTAAATTTCCACTTTAAATTTAGGGTATGGGCAGGCTGGATTCCACTGGAGAGCAAGGTACTCAAAGTATGCATTTTGAAATCAAGATAGATTTACAAAGTAGGCATAATGTCTTACTTGTTCTTTGGCTTTGCTTATATGTTTTTAAATTTTAGTTCCGCTTTAGGTAATTAATTATATAAAGCTTAAAAAAAGATAATGAGAAAGTGACACTGCCAATGTTTTCTTCTTCTTGCACGCAAAAAAACCCTTTGACAAGTTAGAATAAAATCCAGAGGTCCGTAAAAACTTTTAAATTTCCTTTAATAAATCATCCATCCTTTGAATTCAATGACTGGGTTTTGCAATGATCTGTGTAAAGTGTGAATGAAGACTGTAGGCTTTGAACTCCTGAATGCTTGAAGCTCATCGTGATGCTTGCTAATGATTCTTTAGCAGCCCTAAAAGCCATGCTGATCTTACTGCTGTTGTTGAGGGTTTATAACATAGCTGATCAGCACTGTATCTAGCCAGATTTTGTTTATAAACATATGCAGATATTATTATGCAAATTTATTTTCTTCAATAGGCTGGGGACAAGTTGATCCCTTTATGGTAATCTCAGTTATCTGGTTAGTTTTAAATCTGCATGGGAAAAGCACAAGAGTGGATTTGCACAACCTGTAGCTGCTGATTTTGTTTTTGAGCACCAGAGGTGAGCAACTGGTGCTAACAGTGCCACTGCAGAAGCAAGAAAAGGCTGTGAGGAGGTCTATGGTCAACCTCAGAGTCCTGCCACTGTCCTGCAGCATTGTCTTCTCAAGCAGGCATTCACTTCTTTCATTCTACAGAAAAAGGCGACAGCCTGGATTTAAGGGTCCCTTGGGCTGGACAGGTTTATAGACTGCTACAGAAGATCATCTTGTGCACATCTGTATGCAGGAGCCACTGTGTCAGGAGGGAGAAGTACTGCTGCTGGGCTGCAGTGGTACTTCAGTCACAGCCACTGCCCTGTGAATACAGATTTGTTCCTGTATAAAATTATTACTCCATTAAATTGTTTAAAATGGACTAAGGAGTTCTCTGAGAGATCAGCAGCCATGTATTAAATGTCCTTGGAAGGACAAATATTAGATTTAAGCCTTTTTCTACAGGTATTTTCCTTTTAATACACAGGTTGTTTATAAAAGTCTATGTTCTTTCATAACATGCTTGCAGTACCTCAAGTTAACATCTGATTTAATTTAGTAATTCTAAAGTTCATTTTAGCAACAGTGTGTTGATGAAATTGATTAGCAAATGGTTGAGAAATACCACTGAAGTTATTCCAGTCACTGCTCTTCCCAGTACCATTTCTTGTCTGAAAATCCTTGTCTAAGCCACACACTAAAGAGTGGATTTCAGTATCACATCTGACACATTAGTATTCAGAGTGCTGTCTCTAGCCACATATTTTAGGTGTCTACATTAGGCATAGATGGGTGTGAACAATAAATTATTCTATTAATTTATTATTCCTGATGACTAGTCAATTATTTTAATGACGTTTACTGTCCAAGTCATGTGTTACTTGAAAGTGATTGGAAGCAAATTGCTGTCAAAAAGCCTTTGCAGCTGCAAAAAATTACACTTCTGTTTTTATTATATTCCCTTTACCCCTGAATAGAATACACTATTTCTATCCCTGCACTCAATTCAGCCATCTGTCACTCACATACCCACAGACGATTACAATGCATTTACATCATATCCCGGCTCCCTCTGATACACTGGTATGGTAGTGCAGTGCACACAGGATAATCTCTCAATATCCATCTCACACTGGAAACTGTTCTTTCGTTGGTCACACTCTTTTTCACATAAATGTTCTATGATGTTCTGGTCAAGATTCCAATGTGTCTTAATCTAAGGAGATTTTTGCATGATCTCTGTAAAACAGGGCTGCTAAAATGAACATCTTCCAATTATTTTGTTTTAAAAGTGAATTAGAAATAGTTTGGTTTGCTTTGTAGAGCTTCTAACATGTCAGATCAATAACTTATTTTGTAATGAACATACTTTGTCAGTAACACAATTAGACTGCAGAGGACCAGATCTAAGCATGTTTTGTCTCAAATGTTCTGACTGTTGTGACAGGAAAGGTTTGGGCAGAAGAGAGGTCCAGCAGAAGTGGGACATCACTGCTCTGAGCCAACATCCTGCTCCACCTGCTCAGTCCCTGCCTCCCACCTTCCAGCAGCTCACTTCCTGGCGAAGGGCTGGATGTGCCTGCATGAACAAAACAGTGCAAATTATCTCGTTTATATCAGAAGTGTGCACAATTGCTGCTTTTAGTACCAAGAGGCCTGTGGCAAGTATCATAAAGGAGGCTTTCCAAATGGCACTTATTTTCTAAGAACACATTATTTTCATTTAGGGTCCCTTAAATTGTGATATTGTTTCCTGGTCTGTTTTAATCACTGTGTCCCCACATATTTAGTATTCTTCAAAGTATGAAAGCCTAGTCCGTAAAGGACAATGCTGAGATAGGAAAAAAGAACAATGGTCTGGAGACAGCAAAAGTCATCTGTTTTCATTGTGTAACCCAAAGTGAGCGGAATCATAAAAAATTTTGTGCTTGTAGTGACGTCTGTCCTTTCTTGTTTTGGTGACCATATACAAAATAGAGCAATTATAAATTTATCAATCATGTGTTGGATTTATTCTGTTAAGCAACAAAAAAAAATTACTCTTGGCAGAGGACATGAGTGAAAAGGAAAGCTCAAATTTCTCTTACAGAAATTCTACACTGTTAGGTAATACTTTATTGGTAATATCTCCCATTATCCATGGCTCTGAAGTAATTTACTGATTACTTTAAATTTTGTCTTGTACGTATATTTATATATGCATCTTCTTTTTGTCACTAATTATTAGGGCATATGATAGAGTCAGTCTTTTAACTACTCCCTCATCTTCAGTATGCTTATCAAAATATGAGTCTTTTAGTTCCCTTATGTGTGGTTCAGTTAAACTCTGATGCTTTAGGAAGGCTTGAGTTGCATGTACTTCACTACTGAAAAATGGTGTGTTCAATTTGTCAAAAAGACCTTTAGCTTCCAGAGTGATTTTTTTTTGTGGCAGTGAGATTTACTAAATATTTAATGAGTTCTATTTGTGATGACATTGGATTATGGCTTTAAAAATACTAAAGATACGAGTATGTGTTCTACACCTTTTTTTTTCCCCTCTCCTGCTAATTTAGACTAATTGTGTTTCTTTGATCCTTTTCCTTTCTCAGGGATAGCTCTTACCACTGCTGATTCAACTTCAGGCTATGAACTTCAGTGAAGTCAGTAAATAATGACTTTAGAATCAGTTGAACTTAAATCATATGGTCTTTATTGTCAGGAAACATGTAAGTGAATTAGGGTGACATCCAATTAACACAGCCTTTTGCAGGTTTAATGAGCAATGATAAATTTAAATCCTTTTTTCGCACTTTCAAAGTGTACGACATTACAACTAAGAGCTGGCCAGAGATTTGTTGCTCCATTGATCAATAATAAATTATTTTAAATATATTTTGACTGGGATAGGAGGCATCATCTTTGGAGACACTCATAGGTTAGTTATTTGATTAGGTGTCTCATCATAGAATCCAATAAAAATTAATTCCTACAGCATATGGAGTTCCATGATAAGATGAGTCATGCTGTTCCTATATTTGGTTTTTTGAAGCCTAAATATTTAGTTAGTACAGCCTATACCACTGACACATGTGCCTTTCCTTGACTTCCAGTTGACATTACCTATTAATAACTCTGAGAAAAGGTGTTCCTGGTTTTGTAGCAGAAAAATAGATTTTGAAAAGCAATTAATTATGGTTTTAATTAGCAAGTAATGCCTCTGCTTAACACATAATTTCTTCTCTTACTAAAGGTAAGTAAGAGTTTTTTTGGTTTTTTTATTTTGGGTTTTTTAAGGCAGAAAAGTTCAAAATTATTCAAAAATAACTACAGTTATGGAATATAGTGCATTTGATTGTTTTGGTTCCAGTTTGAATAGACAAACTGTTTGTGACTGGAGTTTCATAGGATGCTTTTGGGTTTCCTTGAACTTTTCCAATCAACAGCAGCAGAACTACTTTTTATTGTTTTATAAATTGTCTCTCTGGTGAAAGTATTTCTGCTTTGTGCTCCTTGTGTTTTCCTTGGTTCCTTCTATAAAGCCAGTCATTAAGATACACCAAAGGTAGTAGCAAGTTGGTCTATCTGATTATGACAAATAGAAAAAAAGCTATTTACAGGACAGATTCAATCTTTACATACTTTCAGTGAATTCTGTGGAGCCTAATTGCTGTATTCTGTAGTATGATTTTATTAGCTCTAGGTGTTATGTTTGTGACTTGCATTGATATAAATAATATCAGAGTTAAGGTCATCAGAGTCTCTAAGAATACTATGGGATGCTGATTTGAGGAATTTTTCCACTCATCGAGTATCTTCCATCAAATTAAGAAACAAATACAAAGATTTAAAAAAAAATGTAAACCCAAAACTGAAAAAAATGGTTTGCCTGAAATAATGCTTCAGTTCACTGTGTCTTCTTTTGAACAAAAGTTCATGTATAACTTGTGTATGTTGATTATATTTGTGGTTAGGATCATCCTTATGATTGTGCTTCATAATTCTTTGTCTTTTCCTCATGTATCTCAAGAGAATGGTGTGAAATGCAGTTGATTAAAGCTTGAAAAACACTGAATTTTTGTTTGAAGGGTAGAGGTATGGAGAATATAATGAAGATTCACCTAGGTGTAATTTCCCTGTTTGAATACTAATAGCTTTAACCAAATACAATAAAAAAATAATTGTCTTGGAGAATAAAATGAAAAGGAATGGTGGGTTTAACTGCTATAAAAGCCCCTTGAAGCCTTTTGAAAACTCCTCATGAAAGATGTTTTCCACCTGTAGGAGAAGCTTGTGAGACCTTAATGGAATGCTGGAGATCTACACTTGGATTGTAAGCTCATAGACAATGGCCATTCATTTCAAGGAGAATGCTTAGAAAGCGTTCATGAGTATGGGCTGAAAAAAATATTATTCTTCCACTCTGTATATCTATGTGATCATTGTACTCTATCCAGTTATTTCCACTTTACTCCATATCACTGATGTTCCTAGTGAGACACACATCAGTCATCTAGAAACTGCAAAGCAGATCCTTTCCTTCTAAAATATTGTAGTGCTTCTTTCAGTTGACTCCTTGTAAGTAGAGTTCTTCTTGACATAAGTAAGCCTCCCAAATTTCAGGAATTTACATAGTTAAGGTTTTTAAATCTGAACTTTTGTGTGTTTAATGCCATTTGAGAGACCACCTACAAACCATTTATCATGACCCCAGGGATTCTTATACTTCAAGCTTCAGGGTTTGACACATACTCTTTTCCTCATTATTTTAATGAGAAACATTCTTTGCACACACTAGCAGATCTCTTATTTATTCTCTTAGTTATCTCATGTTTAGATAGCTGAAGTAGAGTAGAAAGAAAATAGGTGAGAATTAATTAATTTCATTTTTTGCAATCCTATTTGAGAAAAGGAAATATCTTTTTCTTTTCCTTAATTTCCTACAAAATGTCTCAGCAAATAACTGATAGTCTTTGCTGTTAAGAATTGTGAAGCTGGACTTGAAGAAGGAAAAATTTAGTTTAGTCATACATATTTTGTTCATTGACATTTTGCTAAACTATAGAAAGTGCTTGAACTTCTTTATTTAAAGTTTTTCCTGTGTGTGATTAGGATATTTAAAAGAAAATAATACATCAAAATACATCAAAGCCTTTTGTTTTATCTACAATAACCCAACAAAGTAGTGCTAATGTTTTTCTTCAAAATAGTTTGGGTTTTTTTTGTTCTGTTCCCCTTTTAAATATATTTGTCACAAATGTTATATTTATAATATTTTTCTGTGAATTTTGGCATTCTGTTACAGTCTTCCTGTGCTAATACATACCCAACAGTTTACACAAATCCCTTAATTTTTATAGTTCTACACTTTTGCCAAAATTGTTTCTTCTACGGTATGAGTTAGCTTAATTTCCGTAGGAAGGACCATAAGGCTTCATATCCTTTTAAGAGAGAAGACCACTTTATTGTTGTTGCTCTTTATTACTGTGCTTAATCCAAAATTTCAGACTAAAGCTCATATTGTATCATTGATCGCAAAGCTAGAAGCTTCACTGAAATTGCTATCACTGAGTAGCTAAAACCCTGAGCCATGGACCACTTGGAGAATTAAGACTTTGAATTAAGAATACAAAAGCACTGAGAATCCATGGAAAGACTGGCACTTGAGGAATACACTTGCAGTCGCTTGGCTCAATGACGCAGCAGGCGGCTGGATGAAATGCAGACAGAGGATCCTGACTACTATTTTCACAATATGTCCCTAAATAAAGTGAACTATGGCAATGCTGTCTGAATAGGGTGATTGTATGGTTCATTGTGGTGATCTTAGTGGGATAGAATGCATGAAAGACATTGGGGAGCTACTGCAACAGACTTATTTTATCAATACTTGAAAGTGTGCTTTGCCTTAGCAATTATTTGAGCAATTATTTGAGCTGAACAGATGTGAAGAGTGAAGACAGGGAGAACTGGATAAGGATGATGCTCAATTAGTTTCAGGGGATTTTTTATTTCCCTTTGCCCACTATCTCCTCATTTTTCACCTGTTTTAGTCAAAGCTGAGTGCTTTTCATCTAGCAATAGAGTGCTTTTCAGGTTTGTATGCTCATTTGGGAAAGTGGAGCTAGTAGTACCTAACTCAGAAATCCAGCCACAGCTCAATTTGACTGCATTTGGGAATTTTCCTGTATCTTAACTCTTCCTTTGTTTCTTAGAGTGAATGACCTGAGGAAAGGAAGTATTTCCAGGCATGTTTTATACCATGCACAATTTAAAAATTCATCTATAAACCTCAGTAAAACTGAACTCCTTAAAATAGTTGGTGCTGAAAATTTTAAATGATGGTGCTGTTTTTACATCAGCATTACGAAAATTATGGGAGAAATATGACAGCATTCAGTTTCACAGCGGTGATATTTAATAGGTCTGGGTGTTCAGCTGATGTTGCCAGAGGAATTATAAATTGATCAAAACCTGCAAGCATCTTCTTTTTTCTACAGCAGTTGTTTCATGACCACATTGGATAGCCTGGTCTCTCCACTTGTCCATCACTAAGAGGCAGAGGCTGGATAGTGCAGGGCTCTGTTCCCTGCCCAAGCACAATTTTCATCATAGAAAGTAAGGCTTCAGTGCTCTTGAGCTTCATTAAAGATAGTGCATCTGTCTATAATCCTTTTATATGATGAGCTTTAGGAGGTTGCCAGGTTTTCTGCTTCATGAGGGCCTGTTAGATAGATACTAAACCTTGCCCTGCAACTAAGCAGCAAATTATAGACCAATAACACCCTAAAATCTCCAGTCAGACAAATTTCAGACACTTATTTTCTGAAGATTAAAGGCTGACTGTAATCCAAGAGGCCAAATTAGAGGATGGGTGTATAATAGTTGTTGATAGCTGAGCAACAGCTATATATGCTACACCTGAAAAACTTTTTATTTCTAATATTGTTTCTTATCTTTTCTCTTCTTCCTTCATATTTTTTGTACCAGGTATAAACCACCCAAATACTATATCTTTGTAACACCTTCCTTTCAGAAGAGCATTCGTGGCCAGAAAAAAAAGGCAGATGACTCTGGGAAAATGCAAATCCTTCCTTCTCGTCTTCTTGTAGTCCTTGTTAGCTGAAGCAAGTCTTTGTAAGAACCTTCTCTATTGATGGTATTTATGGTATTTTTTTATGCTGGCCTTATGAGAAGTTGTAAAGTTGTGAGTTTGGAACTTGTGTACAAAGCTGTTGCTCTCAACAATCATTTGTGCTCAAAAAGAAAGCTGGATGTAAGCCATTTCTGTACAAATAGGGAAATACATTAACCTTTTTATCAAGGGATAATTTGAAATATTTATTTAAAAGAAGTCATGAATGAATATGAAGGTGACAGCTGTTGAAATTTTTGTCCCATACATATATTGTAATCATGGTCTAAAAAACCCAAACACCAATTCAAAAACCTCACCAAACCTTTCATAAAACCTTGCACAGCTTGAGGCCCTTTTCTATAAATATTCCTGGATGTTTGTTGAGGCTTTTTTTCTGTATGTAATATTCCAAGGTTATTGTGTATGCTTCATAAGCAGTAGGATTTGTACATCATGAGGGCATCTTTTTAGAGATGAAATATAAATACTCAACTTTTCAGGCTATTTTCTTTTTTGGTTACTGAAAATTAAGCTAGAAAGTACAAACTATAATCATTTGAGTCAGAATTATATATATCTAAAAGACATGTATAGTCTTGGAGTGTATATATTGGGATTTATTGGACTGTATGAATTGTATCCTTGGTACTTCTATTAACAATGACTGTTCAAACTCCTGACAAAATTACAGAATTGGACTCTGGTTATATCATGTAAATTATAAGCACCGGATTGTTTGAATTCAACCTTTCTTGTTGACTTTCATCTTATTTTGAACACTGGGAAATTTAACTAAAGCTAAATGCCTGGAGATCATAATATTTTTAGATCCCCATCATCTTGCCAAGTAAGAGAGTTTTGAATGACCTTCTGAAGAACACATGAGAAAATTGCCTACTGTAGATAACACAGTAACTGTGACCAAGGACAGAAAGGACATATAATTCTTCATAGTGAACTTTTTACTGGCTAGTGGCAATCTATTACTGGCAGTTTGAGGCTGAAATGAATATTAGACGGTTTCAGCAAAAACTCCATCTTTCACATCTAAGGAAACCACGCACCTTTTGATTAGCACTGCATCAGGCTGTTCACCTGAGGTTCAAACGCTTGCAAACAAGTCTCTTCAGATAAGGATGAGTGAACTGGCCTTTTTGGTTCAGTTCAGCCTGCAGTTCAAGTAATTCATTTTATTCTGGGACAGAAACAGTTTCCTGGAGTCTTTTAATAGAAGATAGAATCCCATCTATACTCTTTTCATTTACTTTTTATATTCTTTCATCTCAGCTAACTCAACCTGTTTGGACTAAAAAGCTTATCTTTTATCTGTGTGAAGGCACCACTGTGTTTACTGGGCAACTTGCTCATATGTTTCTACGAACAATTTATTAAAATATGTAGCATAAAAAAAAGAAGATAATACTGGGACATGGCCGAGGTGAATCCAAATAAGCAGCTCTAAATCACTGGGGATGATCGATAGGACTAATTCTGTGTTTTTCACAAAAGCTTTATACATTTTATTTCAACTTCTCTACAGGCTGGCCCTTAAGTAGCAGTTTAGTGAAAGAATTTTACATTTCAGCTCTGCTGTCACATTTCGACTGTTGTTTCTTCTGGTAACTTATGACTTGGTGGGAAACAGAGTATTGGTAGAAATTTTCAGAAATCCACTAAAAAATAGCTCAATTCCCCTTGACAAACCTTGAATCAGAGATAAGCTTTGAGAAGCCTGTCCAACCTGAAGTATTCTGAAGGAAAGGTTGTGAAATATTTCATGGCTATATACAACAGATAAGACATTGTGCAGCATAATCCAGAATATAGAAATACAGTCATTAAGAGGCATTGTAATTGAGCACATATTAAAATGATCAATATTTATGTGCTAGATAAAATTCAAATGAGAAAAGATAGGCAATCTATCTCAGGAAGGCCCAGAGTATTATTATAGCTATTCATCTCAGTTCATATGTTAGAAAGAAAAGTTATAATTCCTTGAAAATACCCTTTTTTGTATGAGTAAGGTTGGCTTATATAGTTTCCTGTAATTGTTAGAATTTCATCGTCTTTTGTCTACTATACCTACTCCTGGGGGGCAGTCAGGAGAGAAATATAAATCTCTCTCTAATCTTAGTCTTTCTCTCTGGAATACATTACCTGAGGATCAGCAACTATGGAATGGCATCTTAGCAATGTTAAGTCTGCTTTTATTTTCACTGCTTGTCACTTTGACTGATGGAAACAGGAAAAAATATATTTTTTAATCTAAAGACAGCACTGACTAGGAAGAGGTTTAGAGCCTCTCTCTTCCATATTTTGTCATCAGAACTTCTAAAAGTGGCAAGTTTTCACAGTTAATTACCACAGACAAGGGCTTAAGCAAAAATAAGCTCTTATTTGTCAACAGTCTTTCTGTGAAAATATGATTTACCAAAGAGCACCTTGTGGGGGCTTACAGGATACAGAAACCTACAGATAGAGTGGTGTGCCAGGAGTTTTTGGGGTCTTATGCTTTTGCCATAGTGTTGCACACTATTAGCAAAAGTGGTTTAAAATCTTTTCTAATGTAGATTCCATTTTAGTAGAAAGATCGTCTCAGGTACCAGCTGATGTTACTACATGCAATTATAATTGAGTACTAATACAAATAAAGCAACAAGTAACTTTTTGAAAGTGAGTAGAGATAAGGGGAAAAATCACTAGTCCATAATTATCAGTTTGCCACAAAAATTACTCTGTGGACAACGGAAACAGGGGGAATATTCTGCTCTGTTTTGTTCTTATTTTAATGGTTTAATGTAAATCCCATAGTACATTCATCCTTCTAGTAATGCATAAAGCACAGCAACCTGAGCACATATTTCTTTTTGCAATCTCTGGTGTAAGTAATTGCAGTCTGTTCTTTAAGGTCCACTTATACTTGATAAATTATTTTTTAGAGTGTATTTATGTCTTGGGTGATCAGCCAGGGAGATCCACTAGTAGTTTTCAGATCATCAGCTTTGGAGAATGGTGCCATCCTATTTTCATTCATTTGACAAATGCTAAAATCAACTTAACACATTGCTGTTGTCATGGATGGATAAGTAACTCTAATTTCTTCTGTCTGAATATTTTTTCTTTCTACCCAAGGTGCGACAGAAGGAGGACTTCACATTTAGAAAGACTAATTTTCCTGCTGAAATCCAAAGGGTACTGAATTAACACTACCAGTTTATCAGTCATGGTATTTTGTTTTTCAGATAGAATCCTTTTTTTCGGTCTTTAATTTGCATGTGAATAAAGTTGGTAGCTGTTTAAGAAATCCCAAGTTTTCATTCCTTTGACATACTTCAAATGTGCTATAAAAACAAATATTAAGATAAGCAACAGCAGGATGAATCTGTAAATAATATAATTTTATTCCTTAATTTGCATATCTAGCAAATAATGACACACTATGAGGATCTCATCCAAAAAGTGTGATTTCTGATCTGTCTGGATCAAAGCTTCTAATGGTCTCTGTAGGAATAAAACTCAGTTGGTGGAAATTTTTTTGCGATGTACAGATTCCTAACTTTTGTTGACTCTTTTTATATTGTGATGCTTCTCCTTCCCATTTTTTCTGCTTCCTTTGGTAGATTTGATTTTCCCATCTAATGAACTTTCTTTCCTTCTTTAACTGCATATTTATTTTTCTGCACTATAAATGTGCTATCCAATTCCCATATTTCCAATAGCATCCTTTCCTGTTCCTTAAGCTCTGATGGAAGAGCTGTCAAGTTTCATGCTCTGCACACCTTTGCCAGCATTGTCACACCTTGCCACAGCCCTCATATCCAGCTGGAATACTGTGGTTCCTTTCTCTCTTGATACCCAGACACCTTTCCTCTATTTCTCTCGCTGAGGTACTGCCAGAGCATGGTAGAGAAAGGGATTATAATTTTCGCTGTGCTTGTATTTCAAATGCTCAAGAAAGAAAGAAGAAATTCTCAGAGGCATGTTAGCTAGCCTTAATTCTTATGCACTTGGGAATACAATTAAATACTACTAACAAAAACAAGAAGCCTTGAGGGAAATCCTTTAAAATGTAATAGAAAATAACAACAGTTGGAGAAACCTGGGATATTTGTGATGCTCTGTCCTCCCACTCCTTTACTGAAGTAAATTGTTGTTTTTTGTCTAAAATTTGATGCATGATTTTCTAGTGAGTGAGAAACTGTCGATCTTTTTGGGGCAGTACTTGATTGTGGAGGCTTGGTTCATTCCCTGTTCTTTAGTTTCTGAATCACTCTGTGTATATCGATGGTGGTTATATTTTGGAACTCTCTGATGAGTAGCTTATTGTTTCTTACAGATTTCGAAGGAAGGAAGACTATAAATTCTACTGGAGCTTATCTCTGTATTCCATAGGAGGTGGCTACAAGGGAGCCTAAAAATGTACTGGATGCATCTCATAGCACTAAACTTCTCCACATCCTATTCATATCTTTATACACATAGCTGTGTGTGCATGTGAGAGTATGAGAGAGAATTAATGGTGAAAATAAAGTAGAAACTCCTTTTCAAATAACAAGGTATCAATAATCAGTTATAATTATGTTGGATAAAGAATGAAAGCCAGATGATCGAAAGATGATAACAAGATGGATGGCTTCTAGTAAAATCAAAAAGGTTCATAAACTGTTCTACAGACTAAATAACATTGCAAAAGAAGATATTTTGTTTATTTTTTTAGCCAAACCTGATATTTATTGGGGTAAAATGCAAATATAAGATTAACAGATCTTTAACAAATCTTACTTAACGTGATGTGGCTTATAGGTATTACTGGCACTATTAATCACAGAATAAGCTGAATTGCAAGGCACCCACAAGGATCCTCATGTCCAAATCCCAAGCCTGCACAGCACCATCCCCAAGAGTCACACCGTGTGCCCGAGAGCATTATCCCAGCACTCCTTGAGTTCCATCAGGCTTGGTCCTGTGACCACTTCCTTGGGGAGTCTGTTCCAGTGCCCAGCCACCGCCTGGGTGAAGAATGTTGTTCTAATACACAACCTAAACCTGCCCCGACACAGCTTCAGGCCATTCCCTTTGTTCCTGTCACCGGTCACCACAGAGAGGAGATCAGTGCCTGCCCCTCTGCCTTCTGTAGACTCTCAGTTGCAGACTGCAATGAGGTGTCCCGTCAGTCTCCTCTTCTCCAGGCTGAACAGACCAAGTGACCTCAGCCACCCCTCTTATGGCTTCCCCTCAAGGCCCTTCCACCTCCTTTGTTTACCTCCTTCAGACACTCTCTAATAGTTTAATGTCTTTCTTATGTTGTGGCACCCAAACCTGCACACAGGATTTAAGGTGAGGCCACCCCAGTGCAGGACAATCCCCTCCCTTGCCTGGGTGGTGATGCTGTGCCTGATGCACCCCAGGACAGGGTTGGCCCTCCAATGACACACTGGGGGACAGAGGTAGAACCCTTGCCTGCATTTCTGTCCAGGGAGTCTTAGCTACTCTAATGCACCAATGTTGATTTACATTTAAAGCTAGTTAAGAGAAAGAAAGATGTGATAACTTCTAAATTGGAAAGTGTATGAAATATAGGCATTCGTTGCAAATTGGGATGTGAAAATACTTATGAAATGAATAAGGGGTGGAAGACTGAAAAATATACATCTATAATCTAGCTGATCTAAACAAAAAGAAAAATATTTTTCAAGAAAGCAGCCAGCTCAAAGTTTAAGGGCTCAGTGGGATTTTATCATCATAAAAATAGGCAGAAACTTGTACACTTTAAAGTCTTGCTTTTAGGATCTCAGACTCCTGAGAAACCCATTTGACTTCTTTAATAGCTTTGAATTGCCTTGGACTCTGATTGAGTGATGTAAGCATTAATCAAATTAGAACATCTAACTGGAGGCTTTGTTCATTGTATCTCATCCTATTCATCATAATCTATCCATATAGATTCTTCAAAACAAGAAAAAATGTCCAAGAAAGAAAGGTCCTAGTAAAAAAGCTGACAATCTAATGGACATACCAAACACATGTTATTCATTGAAAGGACTGCAAGCTTGAATTCAAGTTCTGTGTCAAGAGTGGATTATGTCTACTGAGAATTGCATTTCTCCCCTCACATCTGTGTTTCTTGGTGTCCTTACTGGCTTCACTAATCCTTTGATTCATAAAGACAGAAATTTCCTCTGGGGTTCAAGCGACATGTGATGGACTAGAACATTCTCTGTTCATCCCAGCAGGGTATGATGCAGAACAAGATAGTCTAGAGTACTATAATTGATTGTTTTACAAGAGAAGAAGCTTTCCTCTTCCTTTAGAAGTGTAATAATATAACCAGGGAGAAAAATTGTGTTGGAGTTCCAACATTTAGCCTCATGTTGAGCCCTTGCAACTTTCAAAATCATATTTCAATGTTCTCAAGACAGTTATTTTATAGTGATATCACTGTCTAAAAATTAATTTAAATAATAAAAATAAAGAAGGCCATGTGCATATTCTACAGTCCATTTTCTCAAAATTCAAGCTCTATAAATGATGTTTGTAATTCCATGTATTCAAACTTTATTATTTTCTTTTATCTTTCATTGTATTCATTACACATAATTCTCTTCAGTCTACGCTATGTATTTTTCACCCTACTACCTTCAGTCTCTCATGTCTGGAGTTAATGTTTTTTTGTTATTTGTTTCCTGAAGATGATTAAATTAAATAAAATACATTATTCAGCACCTCAGAATATGAGGTTTTATCTCCAATACCCTGATGTAATAAATGAGTTTCCTACTGCAAATGTCACACAGGTAATTTTTCAGTACTCTCACTTCCAGCAAGTCTGGGTGTGCAAATACATAGCTCCAGCTACAGAAAGAGAAGTAATTAATCTGCAAATCAAAGGCAGTGCCACACAGTTAGAATCAATAGCATTTTACTGTAACACATCCTGAAGGTATCAGTTTAATTCCTTAGGTGAGATTCTGATCTTTTTTTCAGTTAAATTTCGTTACAAATCTTTTGGCCTTTCTTTTAAGGTTTCTGTGAAATGTCCCTAGATTCTTCTCTTGTAGTTATGGCTACAACACTGTCAGGGCTAGTAACTATGACCTTTAGATCCAGATCCATCAGAAAAGGAGCAAGTCAAAAGCTGAAGAAAAGTGTCTATAAATTATTTCTACTATAGTATTTCATTATATGTATCAAAGTACTGAAAATTACTTGTTTATTGCATTGCAAATGTGGTAACTTTAAAATCTTTTTTTAAAAGGGATTGTATGGATTTATGGTTATGCATTCATTTACCAGCTGTATACTGGGGCTCATGGTCTCTCATAAAACTTAAATTTTTTCCACCTTCTTTCTCAAGAACAACTTTTTCCATGTTTTTTTTTCCTGTGATAACTGGTTAATAAGCATTTAGATCTATTGTCAGTAGAGTGATGAGAGAAACACGAGTGGCTGAATTCAAAGTATTACATGAAGCTGTTTTCTGTGTGTTTTTAGTACTGTAGCTTGTTTGACGACAACTCTGTCTGTTCTTTGCAGGTATTCTGCTGGACTTGTTTCTCTTCATTTTAATTTTTTACTTCTGCTAGCAGCTGGCACGTGTCTGTCCTTCATAGCCAACGTTTGCTGTTCAGGTATGTTCTGCTATTTACTACTGCTTTGTGTCTAAATGTTGAGCACACAAATAAAGCAAAATTTTTTATACTGAGGGAACAGCAGCAGTCATTGTCAAGGAAAATTTTGGAGCATCACAAGCAATGCTAAAACCATTCTACAAAGTACTATTAAGGGGCTATTTCAGATTAAATAGGTGTAATGCAAAGATGCAGAGAAATATTAGAAGCAGACTGAGTAAAAACCAGGATTTGTTGTGTATGGAAATGCTTACAGTGATCACTCTAAGTGCAAACTGCAAATAAACCTGCCTTTCTGATTTATGAGCACTTTTTCCTTTGTTTTGTGCCTCCCTTGCACTTATATGGACTGCAGGATCATGCAATTGGGACCATACGAGTGATTGAACTGGATTTTACTTTTTGCTTGACTGCCAGGTTTAACAGTAGATACAACAATCCGTGATATCCCACATCTGTGACAACATCTGGCCATCTTCTTGGCAGAGCAAGTCTAGTCCCTCTACATTGGTTTATCCCACCTTGTGGCAGTGCAAAAGGTATGAATCAGGAGCACCTTCTTCCAGACCTGCAGCAAGGGACATCTTGAGCCTGAGCGCAACTTTTTCTTTAAGGTATTGATATAATGTTTGCCTCCTATGTAAAGGTTTTCATAGAATAACCATGTTTTGAGAACTTTGGCACATTACATGACTAATGAGGAAAAAGGTAAGAAAATTTTAGTAATGATATGAAAAGCTAAACCTTTAAAAATCATGAGAGAACTTAGCTCCATTCTGGCATTTTACAGCATATCAAATGTATGCCTGGAAGTCAGTGAAATTGCACTGACAGTTGATTTTTGGCTTGGCATTTTACTGTCAAAAGAAGTAATGAGTGTGTTCACTGCCTTAAACTCTGTAAGGTTATTGTTAGTCAGTTAAATTTTGAAATGCTGTAAGATAAGAGATTATTTGAGCCAAAATGGAGTGCTCTGCAGGATTATAACTGTGCTTTAAATTGAGAAGGTAGGAAACTCACAGGAGACAGTTCTATATCTATTCTGTTCACTCCATCAAATACAGTACTTTAAATTTTCAAGATTAACAGTCTTCTCCTACAAACTACTGAAGGACAGGAAACTTCTACAAATCTCTTTTCCAATGTGTGTGACAGCATCAATGCATTTGTCACTCTCAGCAGTAGTTTCTTCCTGAAACATTTTGACAGAATTGGGAAGCATTAAAATAATTTTTACCTCGACACTAAAAAAGTCTAGTAACAACTTGGGATTTTTCCACTTTATTAAAAGTATGAGTGATAAAACCTGCAGTACATTTCCAGGTCACACGTGCATTGTGAGTCTGAAAGACATCACTGGACTTCTGAGCATATGCTGAAGGTTGAGCTACACAGACTTGATCATTGTAGGTCAAACTCTACATTTGGATGGTTGCCACTGAGGTTGTTAGATGTTCCTGATATAATGTGTTTTGCTCCAGAGGTAAATAAAGTAAAATGAAGTGGCAATCCAACCTGATCATAATGTATGTGCATTGTTTCCAAGTAAAACCTGATTGACAGGTGACTACAAGGCTATTAATTTAATTACACTTACCTATAAATCTTAAGTCAGTAACATTTGAATTTGCATTTATCTTCCTTACAATGTGTCAGTTTCCTTTTGGAAAGGAAAAAAACCCTTTCGGGTTTTTTTTTTTATCCCTTGTGATTTGCCAAAAAAATATTGCAGGGATCAATTAGCACCCACTTGTTCGCCTAGTAGCTTGCTGCTGTGTTTGGGCTGCAATAATAAGCTATACAGCAGCAGAAACTTCAAAGAAAGAACATTTAGGAAGAGCAAGGGGTCTTCAGTGGGAGAGAGAATTTTATACCTTATTGAAAAACCTTGTTATGTGATAGCAGTGACTTTCAGTGTAACAGAGCAACATTTACATACTTGTGGAAGACAAAATCCCCAACCCCCAAATGCACCTTTCACTAGTGACTAAGAGGGTGACCACAGTCTTTTCTATGCAGCAAGGGAATAAAATAAATTTAAGATAAAAGATACTATCTGAACTGCTGTCAGATGCCCTGAGTACAGGCAAGGGTGGATTAGCCTGATTTAGAGACCCTCTTGTAGATCTTGACACACGAACATGGAAAAGAGATGAATATTGAGCTGGTTGCTGCTGGAATCAGCAGGGCATGGATAAATTACTTCAGAGGCTCTGATCAGTGTAGCTTTGAAGAACTGTGACAATCTAACATCCAGGGCCCCTTGCAACTGCTGAACTCCCCATAACCTTATGCAAAGATGATTTAAAGTCTGTTTCATCTGCAAGAGAAGACATTTAAACTACATTTCTTGAACAGTTTAATGTAGGCTTAATTTTTTTAACAAAGAGTAGAATTTATTGTGAGTTAGTATGTCCCTAGTTTTGCACACAATATCTGTTTTCAGAGAGGTGGAACTGTATGTGCTTAAGAGGTTAAATACAGAACTGATTTAGGATTACTGCTTTACTTTCAATTAATTCATCAGATTGAAAAAGTGGAATATACTTTGCTACTGAATAAATTGCATATTGTATATGATGGGATTATTTTTAAGAAGTGAAGCTCAAGTTCACAAAAGTTTAAAAATTAGTTGAACGAAAAGGAATGATTACTTTTTAAAAGGAAGTCAGAGAAAATGCAAATTTCAGAAAATATTTCTATAGTTGCAGTTGAAAGAAATATTGTAAAATAAAACTTCCACAACCAAATAAATAATAAAGGTTTGATAAGATATAATAAAACCAACCTGAAAGGATAGTAATTTGTTTATGTTTATTGAATGCAATTTTTGGAATAGAAAATTAAAAGGGGAAGTGAAGAATAAGATCACATGTGAACTCAGATTTGTGTCAATGTGAGTAAAGTTCAATATAAAGTACTGCTTTTAAAGTTCTGTGGAACTTTTGTGGAACTAAAAGCTTCTGAAATGCAATGAATTGAAATGTTGCTACATTTTTTTCTGTTTTCAGTATTATAAACAGCAATCTAATACTTAAAATACCCTAGTCCCTTATGCTCAGTCTGCTATTTGTTTTTTCTCATTGAAACCAGGTTATAAAGTTTTATTGCCATAACCTCTTATTTGTTTGTTATATCTCAGTTTCAAAACTATTGAGTGAGACAACATGAATATGGAAAGATGGTGAATGTTTGTCACTTTCCATGATATCAGTATGTATTGCAAATTAGCAGCTGTGCTTTTTATAGCATGTCCCCGTAAGTAAACAAAATGTAATATACACTACACTATGGGAAAAAACCTTTTGAAACTGGCAAACAACAGATGTAATTTCTTGGTCAGTGTTTGATTGTTGGTTTTGTTTTGGTTTTGGTTTTGGTTTGTTTTTTTGGGGGGGATTTGTTGTTGTTTGTGGTTTGTGGGTTTTTTTATTTGTTTGTTTGGGTTTTTTTCTGCAGGAAATTGTCAGTTTTTATTTAGTTTGCACTGTGACCCTTCTTCTGGGTAAAACCTTTGAGGAAAAGCTGGATTGTGTAGCAGACTGGGTACCAGAAGCAGCACAGCTGTCCTAGCACATTAGGTGAGCCTGCACTGCACGGTCTCCTGGCTCCCACAGCCACATTACTTGAGATGAATGACACGTTCTAGAAAAAGGCACTTGGGCTTGTGACAACTCCTGTCACTGACTGGCAGCACTGATACCTGAGTAACTGACAGCATACAACCCATCCAGAAACTTGAGACAGGGACTCATAGTATAGAATCCAAGGGCAATGCTTTTCCACTCTCACACAAGTTGAGCAAGTAGACACAAAGAAAGAGCTATTCTGACTGCGTGCATTTTCTGAAATATCTGAGCATTCTCGTACAATTATGGAATTTACTGAATAATCAATAAAATAGTCACTGGAAGATGAAAAGTCAGATTGTTTCCCACCTGTCTCCTCCCCCAATAGCCTGAATAGTACTCTAGGAAGTGGCCTGACTGTCCTGCTCCTTAGGCTTACAGGACTGGTAGAAAAAGCAAAGACTGCTCACCATCATCTTCCCATTCTGCTGTCCACCCCTCAGTCTGAGAAGAGCCCAACTAGTGGATAGGTTGCTATGAAGAGATTATTTCATTTCCCAGGCTTTAATTTTCCACACTTTTGCATCAGAGTGTTATAGCTACTATTCTAGTCTTGAAGGAAGAGACTTCATGAGGGTCATTACTGAATTTTAGTATTAGTCTTTCAATTGCTGGCCCTCTCCCAGTCTATATTAATCATGTTCATAACACATCATTTCCAATACCTCAGTTCAACTGCACCTTTGTTGCTATGTGCCCTGTTTTGTTATCTTTATCAATAATCTCTCATATTAGCTGTACTCCTCGTTTTTCATTCTTCGTTTGTAATATTTCGTAGTTTGGGATCATCTCTTCTGCAGCTGCACTTAACAATCCATTTCTCAGTATCAGAAACTGTGGTGCTTTGAATGGTCAGGTAACACAGAAACTTTAACTGTTAGCTTTACTGGTTATCAGTCTAGCCATTTTGAATTTCTGAATGGGAGGGCTGGTTCTACTATTTCTGTTTTCTTCAACTATATAAAAATCTGTAGTTGCTTTAGTATAGTTTAGTAGTAAAATCTTCAGGTTTGGTGGCCTTATTGTAAACGGTAGCTCTTGGGTGTGATGCCTCAAAAGTACCCAAGTCATTACTGATCCAATAATTTTCAAAAGAAAACTTCTTGTGATAAAAATTCTTTGCTCATATTTTTGAAAATATGTCTTTGTCATCATGACTAACTAAAGTGAAGGGATTAAGCAGGGCCATTCCCTGGCATTACAGGCAGAAAAAACAGATGGTGTGTGTTTTTTAAAAGAATTGTTTTAAGACTTGTACACTGAAGGAATGGTTTTGCTTTATAGAATTACAAACATTTAATGCATTGGGTTTGCATATAATCGCCTTATTTCCTAAATAGAATAGATTTTCATATTATTAAGATTTCATAATCATTAAAGTAAATGTAGCATATAAAATTGCTTCCCACCAACTGAGGTGGGTGGCAGGCACAGTGTGGTGAAGTTCATTACCTCAAAACTTGAAATCTCCCTCAGGGATCTAGGAGGGGAGTAACACACCAACATCAAACAGAACAAAAACAAAAGTATTGTGCATCTTTCACATAAACACACTTAGAGAAGAAGTAATTGAAATGCTGAAGTTTTTGTAGAAAGATTCAAACTTTTTTATTTTATTTTTTTATTAATCAGCATACCTTTAATGTCTGGAATATAAAGCCGAATTCATTGCTTATAGATTTCAGATGCAGTCTTCCCCAGGGTATAATTTGTAGTGTTGTGAGATTTTTTTTTTACTTCATTTTAAATATACAATGCCTAGCCCTACTTCTGCTTAAGTCAATGGCATTGTTTTCATTTACTCTCTCCTGTGATAGCCTAGTTAAGCTCAGAATGAAGGAAATTATTACCAGGGTGCTTTATTTAAAGAAATAGCTTTAACTGAGGTAAAAAAAACCCTGAGATCAGCTGTATAAAGAATTTAATAATAATACGCATAAACTGATTTATTTCTCTCCGTATGATGGACATCCCTTAGTGTTAGTATGTGGAATAATCAGTTGTATAATCAGATTAGAAAACTTAGATATGCAGTACTGTGTTAGTAAAGGGCTTTATGAAGAGAAGTGAAAGAAAATTATCTGGAATATCTTTTGAGTAGCAAAGAAGTATATGGAATATAAAGCACCCCTGAAGACAAGTGCTAGAAGAATATTTATTGTCAGCAGGAATTGAAAGAAAATCTGTGGACTATTATTGTGATTGATCAGCATAGTACACAACTTAAAATAATTTTTGCGCAATTATTATTTTTGGAGGAGAAGAAGCATTTTATTTGTTAGTAAGCCTTGTCAACAGAATTTTACAAGTCAGGCAAATTTATCTGTAACTTATTCAGATTTGGGCTGGAACTTTACAGTTTATAAATAGAAATGGTAGTCTTTCTAGGCTTTCCCTCTTAACCCAGGAGGGGTTTAGTCACTTTTCAGTAGACTTCATTCAACCCTGCCAATCTAGTCTCTTAAAAATATATTTCTTCTCTAGCTCCTGTTTTGAAGTAGTCATAAATCTTCTTATTCTGACTAATCTCTCTTGATCATATATTGAAAGAATGCCCAACTTTCATTAAAAACTTTAATGTCAGAGGACCTGAGTACTCTGAAAAATTCTCAAGTATCCTAAAACAGCAACCATTTCAAGGTATTTATAAAGCCACATAAAGCAGGACTGCCTATTACAATAGCACAATGGCAAAGCATTAGAAATACAAACCATGTGAAGGCTGGCAAAGTATTTTTAGAAGTGACTGTAGAGTTTTCATAATTTGATATAAAGTCAAACAACTCAAAACATACCAGAACAAAGTAAATATAAAGACTCAGAACTAAAACCCAACATACATCTAAACATTCTATTTCTTTGCAAAACCGGTCCATTGAAGCTTATTATTCTCCTACAACAGCCAAGTGTTGTAGTACTTTCACACATTTTTAACATGTGTGAAAGTAGCTTGGGATTGATGGTATGTATTGCATGTCTGAGAACATATTATTTTAATTATCTGCATATCACATTAAAAAAAAGTTATAGGATTTAGTTTGAAAGTGTTTGGGCAGCAAATACTTAATACTTATGTGTAAAAAGTTTAAAGAATTATTTAAAAGTAGCTTATGGAATCCTAGGTCACAGGATTGTTTAGGTTGGAAAAAACCTTAAGGACCATTGATTCCCACCATTAACCTAGCACTGCCAAGTTCACCACTAAACCGGATGGTGACTCAACTACTTCCAGGAGAATGCTGTGGGAAATAGCATCAAAGATTTTACCAAAGTCAAGGTAGACAACATCCACAACCTTTGCTCATCCACTAAGTGGGTGGCCTTGTCACAGAAAGATCAGGATGATCACACAGGACCTGTCTTCCATAAACCCCTGCTGTCTGGGCCTGATGTCCTGGTTATGCTGGGCATACTGAGAGGTGGCATCAAGATGATCTGCTTCCCCTGCACTGAGGTCAGGTTGACAGGATTATACTTTCTCACCTTCTTCTTACAACATTTCTAGATGGGGATCACATTTGTGAAGTTTTAGTTGACCGGGACCTCTCCGATTAGCCAGAGCTGCTGGGAAAGGATGGAAAGTGGCTCAGCGAGCACTTCTGCAAATTTGTCTTTCTGTCTGGGATTGCACATTCCTTTATGGACTTCACTGTGTAAGGAGGGATTTTGATTTGCTGTTGTTATGGTATCACTAAATGCTCTTTTGCTGACACTGATTTCTGCTGAAAGTAATTTAAGAGTTTTGGGGGATTTTTGTGTGTATGAAAAGCAGTAAGATTTAATATAATTATATTAGCAGGAGTTTAAATGTTTCAGTTTTTAAATTAGCAGTAATGAATATGTTAAAATGAATAGTTGACATATACTTTGTGAAACACCAGCTTAGTGGACTTCACCTTAGTAGTAGCTGACCCACATAAGAGTCCTACTCCTGAATACACTAGATTAGGAGGGAAGAGAGAGGAATTATTTTTAAAACAGGATTTGCTGTTCCCTGCTAAAAAAAAAAAAAAAGTGCCCTATATCTGTCTCTGCCAGCAAAATTCAGGCTCAGCAGTTTGATGTGACACTAATTTACTTGCAGAGAGATTTATAAACCTTCATAAATAGCAGAACAATATGATTAGATAGTACTTCTGTTGATTCCATTACAACAGAGGTTTAAAGATACTAAGAAAAAAATCAAATGGCCCAAGCTGGAATTAAGCTTTCTTAATGGAATGGGAAAAAAACCCCAGCAGTGATGAAAAAGAAACAAAGAATTTGTGCTGTGATCAAGCAGGGAAACCATTTCTTAAGCTTTGATGGATGGATTGCATTAAAAGTTGGAAATCTGAACCACACATCATTCTTTGAGATGTAAATTTCATTTATAACTTTAATGAATTGTTTTAAAAATTATTTATTTCAATTTCCACAGGGCATTTGAATATTTTCATACAGATTGGGCTGTGTACTGGATCACGCCCTCAGAAAAGCACCCAGAATACTGTGAGGACTTTTTTGGTAGTGACCTATTATACTTTTATTCCTTTTAACGTGCAAAGTCAGCAGTTCTCTGACCGTGCCTTTTTTAATCTGAGCAAGGCAGGAGTTACAAACTAACAGCCAGTATATGAAACTGGAAGCTGAGTCATATTTTACAGATATGATGTGCCTCTTGCTCTTTGTCTTCTTTGGACAGTTTCCTGTGAGGATCAAGGTTCCCTGCTGAAATGAATGCGACCATTTATATGGTTGTAAACTTCAGCACATGGCTTAGCACCAGTAAATCTTCAGTCAAAAATCTCCACTGGACAGGGATTTATTTAGAAAAAAGTTTTAAGTGCCACTGTATAAAGCTTGGCTCCACTCTCTTGCTCAGCTACTTGTTTGGAGAAATTTACATATATGTACATATTTGCACATAGAAAATTTTTTCCATATATTCCTGGAAAAACATTTTTAGATGCTTATTAAGGTCTCTTTACTCAAAGAAATGAGTATCGAGTCCTATCAGTAGGTAGGGAATTTATTTAGAAAGTTGAATATCTGTATTACAACCCTAACAGTAACAAATATTCAAATACCACATAATATTTGGTCCTATCATTCCAAGAAATACAAGGTTTTTGCTCAGCCCACTGTCAGATTGCTTTTTCCCATTCTTGTCCAATAAAAATTAGCAGTTTAAGCAACAATGCTGGATTACAATACAAACTTAAGTATAACATACTCTGCCATATACCTTGGAGTCTAAAGCAAAAATAATTTAGTGTGTCTATTTCTTTGAAAAGGCTCATGTTCAATCCCCCTATTTTTAAAGCTGATTGCTTCCCAGTGAATATGAAACTGAATAGTCTCGTGAACTGCATCTTTAGAGGAATGGTAGCATAACTGGTTAGGAGCATCAAAACACTGAACCCCTGTCTGGTCTCCAGAGAAGATTAATGCAGTTGGAATTGAATACAGGAAAAAGTGGTTGTTTTGGAGAGGGTAGGTAGGCTGGAAACCCTTCTTTCTGGTCAAGTCCTTACTCTGAGCCTATATAGAAGTATATAGATAGTGATGAGGTAACTTGTTCTTTCAAACAAAAACATTTTAATGGCAGGTAAGAGAGACTAACTTTACAGCTTTGCTCTATTCATGTCCTGTAATGTTTAATAGAAAAATATAAACAACTAATTATTCACTCAGTCTTGTATATGCCATCAAAGCCATCTTCTGCAGAAAGTGACGGAATTAATGTTGCTTGTTTGAGTGCAATTCCACCTGGCACAAAACAGGGTAGAAAAAAAATCCTGAAAAGTTGAAATCTCTCCTTATCCTGGCAAACACAACATAAATCAAGAGCTCCAGGTTATCTCTCAGTAAATATAAACACATAAAAGATTCAGAAAAGGTTTGTTTTAAACAAATCACTTAACAAAACTTTATTTGAACCTTCAGGGTTCAAACGTTTAACTGTAGGTCAGAAAACTTTTGTGACAGTGACTGACCCCACTTCTTTCCTGCTCCCTTTGATAAAAGATATAATCCAATAGACTTTCTATTAAAAAAGAATCATAGTCTTCTTTGATACGTTGGACCTTCCTGTCGGGAAGCTGTGACACTGGGCTCTGGGGCTGCTATTTTTAGTATCTCAATATGTTTGGAAGAGGAAAATCATCATCTTGAAACTATCTATAGGGTTTAAGCTAAGGAAAGATGCAACAAAAATATGTCCATTTACATTTCCCAGCATAGACAACATAAAGACAAATGTCTGTAAGAACACCACTGTGAAAGGAAAAGAAACCAAGTTTAAACTGGATATTCGAGACAAAATTGTATTAGTTTCTCCCATGAGCTGGGAATCCTGACCTGATTTTCTCAAGAGATCCTGCTTATGCACATCATTTCTTGTATCTCAGGTTGTCCTTCTTGGAGAGAATGCCTATTGGCAAAGTTTATGTTAAATTTTCTGTCCAATCCACATGGATCCTTTTTTTCCTCCCTGCTCCTCTGATCTGCACCTCATTTCTTCTGCTTTGCCCCATTTCTTCTGTCTCTATTTTATTCAGGCAAAAGAGCAGTATCAAACTAGAATAAATCAAGAATGGATGCATGTTTTTTGAATAAGTAGATATTCTGCTGACAGACAGATTTCTTCATCTTACTGATGATTTTCCAGCTTAGTAAAGGTAACCCCTTAGAACTCCATCATCAAAATGAAGAAGTTCTGCATTTGCTCAACTTTACATAAGCTTACAGAAAAATACTACTGCTAAAAATACTGCAGTGAATTCAGGGTGTTAGACACTATTACTAATACTTGTTCTGAGATGTGATCTGTTTGCAACCTCTTTAGAATGTTAATATTTTAGACTGAAATTCAAGGCACATTTTTGAGGAATACAATAATGGCAGCAAACACATCCTAGGAAGGAGTATTTAAATGTTTGAAGCTTAGCTGCATAGAAGCAGCATTACTTACATATCTGCATACATCTGAAGCTGTGCATGCAATATATTAAATTGGGAATCTAATTGCTTAGCTTTCATTATTCATATCTTTGTAGCGAACCTCACAGAGAAATTATGCCTAAGTTTTTTGTCTGTATTTACAAATGGTAGAATTTAGCTAATTAAACTAAATGTATATGCTAACTGACTTGCTTCTAATTTACTGAAAAATTTGCAATGCATTTATTGGGTTCCAGGGCATTTCACTTAGAGCATATTAGTTTAGCAAGAGCACCTCTGAGTTCCCATGTAGATTCTGAAAGCCACATTGTGACCAAGTTGTTATTGTCTCTTTGTTTAACACCTGCATGTGTTTCATTTACCTGTCAGTTTTCTCTTTATTTTTGCATTCCAAACAAGCTCCAGCTGCACTTCTCATAAGCTGGTGTTATAAAGAGACACTTACAAAACTTTTAGGAATTCTCAAGGTGATTAAATACCTGAATGCAGGTACCTCATTGTATCTAAAATCTGTAGTATGTAAGGTTGTGTAGTAAGGCCTTAACACTGTTTGTACTGAATTAGTTGCCCAGTTTTCCTATTACCTTTGACAGAAGAGAAATATGTATGATTCACTAAGCTGGAAATCAGTGTAACACACTGCATGTGTTACAGCACATCGAGGTGCAGTTCACATGGCTGTTAAGGTACTACCACCAAAAATTCTTTTATTATTCACATTCAGTTATTGAAAAGAAGCTATTTTTTGGATAGTATTGTTGGACTTTGAAGGCTTTCTAAACTTTCTCTTGAGAGGATTCTGTCTTGTTATTATTCTTCCTGCATTTCTACGTGATATACTGTGACTAACACTCAGAATTTCATGGCTTTCTTAATTTCATCAGATCTGTGGAGGAGTTGAATGGAAAAGGTTTGCTGGGCTAGGCTGAAGT
Source organism: Leptocoma aspasia (assembly GCA_013399835.1). Classification (NCBI taxonomy): domain Eukaryota; kingdom Metazoa; phylum Chordata; class Aves; order Passeriformes; family Nectariniidae; genus Leptocoma; species Leptocoma aspasia. The sequence goes on along the minus strand of VXAX01002955.1, from coordinate 44,389 downwards.
TTGCAGATTTTGAAAGGGCCATTTGAACAGCACTTAAACAGTTAAATCCAAAACTGTGGTCCTGGAAACCCTGCTGAGCTATTGCCTAATCCCAAGGGGATCTGAACTGTATATGGACTCCAGTTTCAACTTCCTGAAAAATCTCTTCTTCCGTCTTGACAGTGATAGAAGTCCAACTCACCTGATTGCTCACTCAGGAAAAATACCCATGTCCTCCTCAGACCTATTCAGAGCTCATTTTAATGTAAAATATAGTAATGGTCAATTATCACCAGGGGAAAAAAAAAAACCCAACTCCAAATAATTTCCCCCAACCTTTATTCATTCTATTTTCTTCCTTTTTTTTTTTTTTTTCCTTTCCCACACTGTCTTCTACTTCTTGATTCTACACTAGCTTGTCCCAGTCTGATAATCTGCAGTTCTTTGCTTCTTCATGCTCTAGCCTCTGCCTCTGTTCTTTCTCTCCAGGCATGTTTTAATTATGGATAAGCATCAAGTTACCTCCTGGCAGCTGGAGTCCAGAAGTGACTTGGAGAACCTGGGGGAGAAAAGCATCTCCCTTCCCTTTAAGAGAACACAGTACATAACTTCCTCTTGGAGTACCATGAATGTGGTGAATGCGATGGTTGTGCACGTCCTGCACAGCACAGGAACACAGTCAGGGAAGGCAAATCTTTGCGGAATTCACTGCTAAATTCTGACCTATGTTACTTCAGCATATGCAAACTTCATTGTAATAGCTGTATAATAGAGGAAGATCTTTATGAAATATGTAAAAGGAAGATCCTTAACCTTTGTCAATCCTCTTTCAAGTTTCATGTTCTTCTGCAGGCTTTAGGGCTTCTATGTGAATTGGCTCTAAGAGTTTAATAGGGCATAAAAACATGTTTCTTTTTTGTTTCTTTTTCTTAAAAATAATCAAGCATTTTTGCCTGAGATTTGTCTAAAATTCTGAGACATTGTTTGCAAAAGTTTGATGGATTGCTTTAAGTTTTTCAAAATTACTTGTAGTTAGGGAAATAAAATAAAAGAGAATTAAAAACTTAGATGTAATGATATTTGACAAAGAAATTCTTTCCTGATTTTTTCAAAAGCCAGGCATACTTTCACCCAACACAATAACAGTTCAATATTCAAGTGCTTCCCCTGGGAGAAAAATCCTGTGGTGCTTTACCTCTCTTGAGATGAAAAAGAAACTGTACGAAAACTTCAGAGACAGTAGGACTTGTTTTTCCCTGGACTGGTCTCTTGTTACAGTCATCTTGCAGCCTTGCTGCAGGTATACTAACAATGTAAACTACGTTTCCATGCTTCATGTGGCAGTTTTGCCTTTGGATAGCCCACTATACTGTTTTCTAAGCAGCTGATGAATTCAAGCAGCCAGCTGTATTCACTGAACTAGATGAGGTTTCACTCATGTGGCTATGAGCAGAATTTGACCGATAAAATGGTCTCTTTCTTCTCTGCAATATTGCTAGCGTCTGCTGGTGACAGGGTTGCTTGTTTTATCTCAGTGCTTTTATCTGTTCTACTCTCCAGTAAGACCCTTCTTCCAAATGGCTCCATGCTTCCAGGCATATTTTAATAATTCATCACAAAAAGCTAGAGTAAGCAAGATAAATAACACAGCACGATCTATGGCTGTGCCTCAAAGGCAGGAAGCACAAATCGTGTTTAACCACATAAACATCAAGCTCTCATCTCACTTTACAGACAGGGAAGGAGCAGTACACTTAGTAAAAAAAAACCCAGCTAATCTATTAACACCTGACTTAATATAAAAAAAAGCGAAGAAGTGAATGGGAAAATTCATAAAATAGATGGTAATTATTTAAAGGAAACATTATTCATAAATATAAAGATGCATTCATGTGCATAACGGTTTAAAAAAATTATTCCTATAGAACCAACTAAATATATCAGTAGTAAACGTCAGCTCCATTTCTCTTACATTGTATCTTTTGGCTTTCTGTGAAGAAAACTCTCAATAATTATTTAAGGTCTTTGTTGAAACTGATGACTGCATATGTTGTTCAAGATTATTTGGACTATTTATGTAGAACTGGCTCATAAAAATATACCTGACCCTGCAACTACTTGACAGTTGAGTTAGCTTTCTTTGTCCTCCCTCCCTACTTGCTTCAAAGATCCTATCCATTCAGCTTCCCAACTTCTCTACGTTCTTAGGAAATTTTTACTTCTGTACCTGTCCCCACAACTCCTAGCTCTTTCTCTAAATCTTTTTTGGTGATATAGTCTGTCCAATTCATCATATTTCTAAATATTTATCAAAATAGTTGATAAACTATTCACATGTTCACTGTATGCTCCAGGGACAGCAAAGACATAAGCATCCCCAAATACCTGGCAGTGGAAAGGGAAGCTATAAAATGGCAGCGTGTAGAGGAAAAAGGGCAGTTTTTTGGGGATAGCCAGTGGGGAAAAAGTGGCAGCTTAAAATGTTCATAATAGCATTATCTTCTGCTCTGTGCCTTCTGTTCCAGCTTATGGATGAGACAAGAGGATTAGGAAACCATGGAGAGGGCAGGGAGATAAGGTTCACTGTGCAGACACCAGGGAACAAACTCTGGCTATGATACAAATACACAAGGAGACGTGCCAGAAATGTCCAATAGCCTCACAGATCTTTAAGCTCACTAGCTTTTCTAGCATTTTTTTCTTGGAGATTTGCAGAAACATTCATTCTCAACAACTCATCACAAATCTTGTGCTATATCTTTAAACAGTCCTTTACTTAGGTATTTGTATACATCAAGCTTGCACTCTGAGAACCTCTCTCTTGAAATGACACATTTCCTTTGGCCCCAAGTTCATTCTTTGCACTTTTCTCTTCACATTCTGTATTTTTTCCTGTAATTCTTTTAGTCTCACAAAGTTCCATTCATTTGTATTACACATTACTCACAAATTGAGTTATTGGCTCAAGATAGAGGGCTGATCAAACAGCTGCTTTTATGTATTTTTAAATAAGAGTGATAGTGTGGATCAATCAAGCTCTGTTCAATCACCAGGACTTTTGATCTCTCTACCATCTCTAAGTTGTGAAGAAAAAATCTGTGATAGCCATGAACATTCTCACGTTGGCAATTGAGAGGTCTTGATACAGATGAAGAACAGCCATGATGAGAAGGACTTGGGTGGATGAGAGGTTGGACAGAAACGGGCAATGTGCACTTGTATTCCAGAAGCATAATTGTATCCTTGGCTGCATCCAAAGCAGTGTGGGCAGCAGGGCAAGGGAGGGGATTCTGCCCCTCTGCCCCGCTCTGGTGAGACCCCACCTGGAAAACTGCATCCAGCTCTTGGGGCCCCAGCACAGGAAGGACATGGACCTGTTGGAGCAAGTCCAGAGGAAGCTACCAAGATGATCAAAGAGCTGGAGAATCCCTCCCATGGGGAAAGGCTGAGAGAATTTGGATTGTTCAACCTGGAGAAGAGAAGGCTGTGGGATGACCTAATTTCAGCCTTCCAGTACCTGAAAGGAGCCTTTGAGAAAGATGGAGACAGACTATTTACAAAGGAATGTAGTGACAGAAGAAGGGGCAATGGCTTCAAACTGAAAGACAATAGGTTTAGATTAGATAATAAGAAGGAATTGTTTACTGTGAGGATGGTGAGGCACTGGAACACATTGTTGAGAGAAGCCGTGGTTACCCCACCTCTGAAAGTGTTCAAGGCCAGGCTGGATGGGGCTCTGAACAGCCAGGTGTAGTGGAAGGTGTCCTTGCCCATGGCAGAGGGGTTGGAACTTGATGATCAAGTGAAGGTCACTTCCAAGCCAAACCATTCTATAACATCATTTAAACAGTATGAATTTGGACGGTGCCCAGAGGGGTTAAAGCAGGGTGAATGTTTCCAGCACTTTTTTTTTTTACGCTTTAGTGATCTTACTTGAGAGAGCCAAGTAGTCTTATTGATCGGTAACCATATAATGTACAGTATTAATCATGTAACTATCAAATATAATAAATGCTAAGGGAAGTTGTATTGGGGTTGCATGGCCAGGTTTTGGTAGCAGGGGGGCTACAGAGGTGGTTTTGGTGCCTAAAGATTTTTAGCCTTTTTCATATTTGTAGCTTTGTAGACTTTTAATATATAGTTGCATAGCTTCAAGTACTTTTCCTGTCCTCTCTCATAGTTTAGCTATGTGTGGATATAGCCATATTTGTGCACACTGAAAAGCTTGAAATGAAAGAGTTGCTTTTTATCTTATCACTCTTAATATTGTTTGGAAAGGTTTTGTCTCTTGATTCCAGGCAACAGTTCCTCTAAGAAGCTGCCAGAAGCTTCCTCCATGTCCAACAGAGCCAGTGCCAGCCAGCTCCAGGACCTATGTGCCACTGGTGAAGGCTGGGCCAATTAGAAATTATGAAAACCCCGCTGTGATAACATATTTAACAAGGACAAAAACCAAAAAAAGTTATTGCACAGATATAATTGTGGCCAAATACAAGTGGGGTGAAAATATATGAGAGGAGCAACTGTGCAGACACCAAGGTCAGTGGAGAAGGAGGGGCAGGAGGTGCTCCAGGCACCAGAGCTGAGATTCCTCTGCAGCCTGTGGTGGAGACCATGGTGAAGCAGCTGTGCCCCTGCAGCTGCTTGGGAAGGACTCCATGGAAGGACACAGGGATCCACATATCCACCTGCAGCACATGGAGGAGCCCCACACCAGAGCCAATGGATGCCTGAGACAAGGCTGTGATCCTGTGGGAGGCACGTGCTGGAGCAGGCTCTGGCAGGGACCTGCAGACCCATGGAGAGAGGAGCACATGCTGGAGTAGGTTTCCTAATAAGATTTGTGACCCTGTGGGGAACCCATCTGAGAGCAGGCTGTGCCTGAAGAATTGCACCCCATGGAAGAGTGACCCACAGTGGAGCAGTTTGTGAAGAACTGTTGCCTATAGGATGGACTCACACTGGAGAAATTCTCGGAGAACTGTCTCCTATAGGAGACACCCCACACTGGAGAAGGGGAACCTATGTGGAATGAACTGACCACAACCTCCATTCCTTGTCTCCTTGCTCTGCTGAGGAGAAGGAAGTAGAGCCAGGAAGGAGGGAGGACTGGGGGGAAGGTGTTTTTAAGATATATTTTATGTTTCATTATCCTGGTCTCATTTTTTTAGTAATAAGTTCCATGAATACCCCCAATTTGAGTCTGTCCTGCCTGTGAAGGTATTTGGGCAATGAACTCTCTGTTCTCAACTCATGAACCCTCTGTTATATTTTCTCTGTCCAGTTGCAGAGGCAAGTGACTGAGAGGTTTCGGTGGGTTGGTGTCCAGCCAGGGTCAACCCACTACTTAAAAATACACATTTGACATATTGTCTATGCACAATAGACACGCATGTGAGTGTGTCTATTGTCATTGTCACCTTTTCTGTGCTCTTTTTGAGACAAAATGTTCCTCTGCCATATTACAAGTCCCATCCTCCTGTGACTCCTCCATGTGCAAAGTGAAATGTACAAACTCCCGGGACTTGGGACAGAGGAACAGAAAGACTTTCCTTTTCTGGTAAATTGTGCTTGGTGTGAGAAGAAATCTTTAATTAATATTTTATGCAGTAGCTAAATTCTTTCCCTGATGTGTTTCAGATAATTAAGTGCTGTCTTTAATGTAAACTATGGGATTAGACAGCAGGTGTTTGCTTCAGGTAGTCATAAACTCTCTCAAAAGACTTTGAAATATCAGTATCAGTTATAAAGTCTTAGTGGGAAGTTAGATACTGCGGAGATGTAATGGAACTTTTCAATACAGTGCCTTTGTTCAAAGAATGATATCAAGTTACCATTCAGCTGTGACAGAAGACAGTCAGCTGGATGCTTCAGGAAGATGCATCCTCTTCGGAAGCCCATGTGTAGTGAAATTATGCTGTAACACCCTGTGCTGTTTTCAGGACAGTGCCAGTTTTGTCAGACTCCTCATTTCCTGCATGCATGACATACCTGCCAAGGATTCTGCTTGAGGCAAAACCATCCTGCATTTGGGTTTTTCATCTCTTCCCTAGCAAGCCTTTCCTAAATTACTTATGACTTTTGTTGACCCTACTCTTCTCCTGTTAACTTATTATTGTCTTCCTTATTTTCCATACTTCTAAGGAAATATTTTAGCTTTTCAACCATCTGAATAATTGCTAAGAGAATGAGTGGTTATTGCATGTTAAATATCCAGATGAAATGAGTTAGGAACAGACATCATCTGATGGAAGCGATCTAAAATTTGTGAAATGACTTCATTTAAAGAAATTTTAATTAAAAAATTTGAAAGTAATCAGATAACATAAAATGAATGCACAAAATATGGTGCATCTTTAATTTCTTTCCCAGCACATGATGTGCATAATAGTTTTGACAGTTAGTAAATTTCTATTTACTAGCTTTTTAAGGAATATACGTATACAAAAATATATATTCATTATTTCCAAAAGCCAGGAAATATTTACAGTGGATTTAACACAGTATTTCACATGGGCAATTCTTTCCTTTTTATCTGTGAAGTTCTCAGAAAAGGTACATTTCACTCTGGTCTGTCTTCCTGCTGACTTAGCTGCAAGAAGATCACGGTAGAATAACTGATCAATACTAATGCACATTTTACTGACAACACCATCAGCAGAAAGGAACCATAGGTAGTCCCTGATGCTATAAAATGTTGACTTGGATATACTTACATGATACTGCAAGTTTATGATGGAGTTTCGAAAGTTTTTTATGTTTTAATAGCATATTGCTTTTTGCAGCACTGTTTGTTTTTACCCCAAAGGGACATAAGAAAGAAGACACTTCAGACTATGTTTTAAAATACGTAAAAAACTATGTTGAAGCTTTTGGAAATTTTCAGAGGTTTTGTAGGACACAAAACAGGAGCAAGCACTGTGGAAAATAGCCCTTTTGTTGGGAATAGCTCATGCAATTCTCTACAGGTACTTAGTCTGTTTCTTCTTGTTTTCATCACCTCCTGCAAGGTCCTTTTTGTGAGATTTAATTGCAACAGAGAGGTACTGAAATGCAGTGCCAATCTTTTACACATAGACTGCTATTCTGTGTGGAATTCTGCAAGAAATAGCAGTGAAAATATTTTATTCATTGTTTTAACATTCCAGTGTAGCAACACTGTTATAAAGTTACAAAGAAAAATCAGATTTGTTCCAATCCACATACGTTGCTATGTAACCTATGTTTTTGGTGATCTGGTTTTCATTTTGCCTTTAAGAGCTGATAAGGAAAGGGATGAGGGAAAGGTGTTTTTGAGATCTTAGGTTGCTTCTCATTATTCTGCTCTGTTTTTTTTAGTAATAAATTCAATTATTATCCCCAAGCTGAGTCTGTTTTACCAGCGATAGTATTTGGTGAGTGATTTCTCCTGGTCCTAATCTCAACTCATTAACCTTTTGTTATATTTTCTCTCCCCTCTTCATTTGCAGAGGGGAGTCAAAGAGAGGCTTTGGTGGGTGCTTGGCATTCAGCCAGGGTCAAGCCAGTATAGCTACTTTTATAAACAAATAATAATTTTTGTTGCTTTAATTCCCAGAATCGACAACTGTCCTTCACATGCATTCCTGTTCATCGACAGTTAGGACAGGACTTGATGAAAAAGGCTAAGTCAGCACTCACAAAGTGGGGAATCACGTTTTCTAGGTCATTGTGTCTTTTATTTTCTATAGAAGAGCCAACACAACCACCCTCAACCAGATGTTTGACCTTCAGTCATCAAAATTTCAGTGAAACGTCTCCCAGGCACAGCACGTAACTTGCATTCTTGTGGCCTTTCAGACCTTTGGTTTCAAAGTTGGTCCACTCTCTGCAGTCCGTAAGAATTCAGCTATGAAGAGATTTCTTTATAAGTCTGAGTTCCCGTGATTGAAAGTCCATCCAGTGGAAATGAGTCCCAGTAAGAACATGGGTGAAAGAGGTGAAGGTGCACAGACCAGGCAGCTGCTCTCCTGACCAGATTGTTTTAGATTCTGTCTGACAGTGACGTTATTCATGGTAGATAGCAATGTACACACATCTGAAGTGCCACTTCTGATTTCATCTTTTCTAAGCATTTGGTTTTGACATTGATATTCATAAGGTGATTTTTATAAGTTTTAGATATTGCACTGGCATGACTTTTTCAAAGAAATTGATTTATGAACAGTATTTGATGAATTTCCTGTTTTTCCAAGGTTCCTTACATCAGAAAGAAAATAGTATCTTCAAGCTGGCCATAATAATAATATTTACCTAAAAAAGAGGCCAGTTTTTAAAGATCATGAAATTCTACAGATAAACATTGACTTCTATAACAATTGCAAAAATATTCATGAATGTGGCAGTTTTTATTTTTATTTCTGGTCAGTTTCCTTCCCATTATAGTTTACTTTGACTTTATGTAAATAGTGCCAAGCATAAAAGGCCATTCCTAACATGGTGAAAAATGTTTCTTAGTTTAGTACCTTCCAAGAGATTGATTTGGATGTGTCTATGCATTTTATTAAAGGTAATGGCACCAATGTTTCTGACGCTGAAATTAGTTTTGGAACAATTTTCAAGCACTTTTTAGAACATCTTATTATCGTCTCTCTAATTGTGCCTCTCCATTGCTTAGATGAAATGTCAAATATTATACACCTGTGTTCATGCTGTAAATCTTTGATTACTTGTTTATTTGATAGTCAGAAGACATGAATGTTGTTCTATTTTACTATACTTATATTGTTTTGTCACACCAATTGCAAAGGGATATATCTGTTTCATCATTTTTAAAAAGGTTAATGTGACCATTAATCTCTCTTGAATGTACGCTACACACAATATCTGCTTTATTGGATATCCATTACAGAACCAAAGCTTTGCACATTTGATCAGAACCAAATAGACCTCAAGACCTCTGAAGACCCCTTGTTTGCCTCAAAACTTAATGTAACTATTTTGTTATAATCCCTTTAGTATTTTCAGTGAATTAGCTACCAGGCAGTGTAAGAGTATCTAGATGATAGAATAAACAGATATGCACATTTTCTTCTCTCCCAGCCATAGCCTAGTTTAAACTATGCTAGCAGTGCTTCTTCAGTGGAAGAGACTTTTAATTTGTAGACTTGAGTCTTGATACTCCTTTGAAGGCAGAAACAGGATTTACCATTTTCTTCATTAATAATGGTGTCTCAGGGCAAAAAAATAGACTTTGCTATGTGGAACTTTGGCAGATGCCAGAAACCCTCACACAAGGCTCTTCCATTTCCATCCATGGAAATAACCCAGCTCTGAGTTATGGAAAACGTTGTGAGTCACCTGAGGTTATTTATTGCAGGTGAGATAGAGAGCTGCAGCAGTCGGTGGTGAGAAGACCTGGAGCCACCTTGTAGTGGGTGCTATCTGTGGAATGGGTGCTATCTGTGGAATGCCTGTTACCTGCAAGAATGGATTTAGTTTATGGAAAATCCATCAGAGGGTGCTGGATGTTTGGCAAAAGACAAGTCAAATAAATAAATAAAAAACCAGCCCCATGGAGCACCAAAGGAACTCTAGTGAATTTGAAAGGGAGGACACCCTCCAAAGAAGCGAGGCATCTGTGCAGATATTTGCAAGGTGTAATGCCCAGAACTGTGTGCTACCTCACAGATGTGACAGGGGCAGAGGATGGTTTAATCATGGCTGCATGCAGTAGCCACATGCTTATGAACTCTGCTGGGAGGATTCTACAAGAGTGTCTGCTCTTCTGCTTGTGTACAGTTGTAATCCTTTGGACCCCAGCTGGCTCTTTGTCAAACCAGTGCAGATGCTTTCTTATCTTACTTTCCAGCAGTAGTATTGTGCTTAAATCATCTACTCTGTAGATGCTTTGCAACATTGACAAGAAAAACCTTATCTATTCTTGCTTAGGCAACCACTGGGAAGGGCAAAGCAATGTGTACATTACTTGTTTTGCAATCCTCTTTTCTCCTAAGTATTCTGTTTCCATTGAAGTGTAAATAATACTTTGTTTTACACTGACCATGTGAGCTTTAGAGAAGAAGACTTACAAATATTTGAATCTATTTAAATACGTTTTCATCTAGTTGGAGCTTGTTAAAGATGTAGGAGAATTGCAAAAACACATAACTCAGGAAGGAGGAAATAGCACAGTTGATCTATAACTGACAGATAGTAACAGCCAAAATAATGTTGTTCAGGTTTTCCTATTAGAAAGCTCAGATGGCAAAGGCTACTTTTAAGAACAAGAAACAGTCAAGTACAGCATCTGCCACTCAGTTTTGGAAGGCACATCAGTACTTGCTCTGGGATGTTGGACTGGCTTGTCAGTTTATAAAAAAAGCAGCCAAGAAATTGTCCTATGTATAACTATAGTCATAATTAAAGATAATGAAAAGTTTCAGATATTCAAAGTTATCTTCTTAGCAAGAGCCATATGTGTGACACTGAGCAAAAGATTCAAAATTTCAGGCTCCTTTCCAAATCGAGCTTGTTCTATTATCTTCCTTTATAAGTTAAAAAGAGGAAGGATCCCTCCAGTGCTTTTCACCATTTTAGCTGCTTTGCAAGCATAGTAAGTATGATATGCCTGCATATCCATAAACACAAAAGGGAGGACATGTCATCAGCATTTTCAGCCTTATTTATTACCAAGAATGTCACAGGGATTAGCGGGCTAAGTAAATCTATGCTATTATGAGTAAACGTTTCATATCCTGCAAGAAAAATAATCATTTTACTTCCACTACTTTCTAGTCCTCCACAATACTTGTTAGTCCTCCACAATAGACTCAGTTATGACTAATTCTTCATCTCAGCTATCTATTCATTGCCCTCTGTATTTCATTCAGAATCCCAGGGGTGTTTTTTAAAGGCTAGATTCAGAATTGCTTAAGATTTACCCTGGAAAATACAAAAAGAAATAGAAAACATATCTACTATCCAAGCTGTTTTATTCCCTGAAGGGGTCGCTTTCTGATCCATGAGTTGTTTTTCTTTGTCTTTCAAACAGGAAGTCATTAACCCTGAAATATATCTTTAGTTGTCTTGTGCAGTGAAACAGGTTCAGACAATTGAATGCCTCTCCAAGTCTTCAGCCTGTGTCCCCAGTAAGCATTATGAGACAAAGATCAGCTTCAGCTGTGAACCTTAGCCTTTCAATAACTTCTCATTTTTTTAAATACAGAAAAAAGGAAAGAGAATATTTATGGCAGTATGATATTCCCAATATGAAAAAATCCTATGATTTTTCAAGACTTTGTTAATCCTATGGGAATTAAATTAAAAATTAATTTGAAAAAAAGAGCATTAAAGGCGTTTTCCATCTTCAAAGGATCTAAGCCAGGATTTCCTGATGCTCAATAACCCGGACTCTCAAAAGTTTCCTTCATGGATGGAAAACATTTGGATGAATGAAAAAATAAATTGTGGAGTCTTCCAGTTAAGCCTCTTGAAAAAGAACAGCAAAAAGACCAGTTTTTGCAGATTGGCTATGCAGTATTAAACATCAGAAAAACTGACCCAAAAAGCACTCTCATTCTTAACTGTCTTTTTGGTGGTTTTTCCTACTTTTACTTTCCCCTCTATACATAAAGCTTTGATGAAGAGAAATGAAGGGACAGACCTAAAGACAGATTTGCCTGATGGTACAGCAGTCAAGTTATATCTTTATCAAAGTGACATCCAGCAGAATGCACTGAAGATCAGTTAACAATATGGCAAAAATACTTCACAGACAAATAGTGCTGCACTGCAGAGAATGATCAGGGACTGGCTGTTGCAGAAGCAAGATGAACAATTCTGACGTACTTGTTGGCCAAAAAGCCCCAATAATTTTCTTTTTTCACCTGGTAGTTAAAGGAAATCTATGTTGCTTTTTAAGACTAGGAGGCTGGCTCTGATACTGCCTCTTTTATTATTTATTTTTTATTTCTACTCTACTTTGGACATGCTGATCGCTTCTAAAATTTAAAACTGATTTTACAATTCAGTAATGGAGAATGCTTAATTTTTTTTTAATTGAACAAAAGGAACACTCAGTACAGGAAAAGTACTTCCAGTCCAGCCCTCCTCATAGTGCTTTCTGATTGCTCCTGGAGATGTTCTTTGGATGAAAGCTCCTGTCAAACTCAATAAAGTGACTGACAAGGCCAAATTGGCATGCATTAAGGGAAATGACAAGAGAGAAGCTTAATCATGCCTGTACCAATAGATTGAAGCTGTTTCAGTGATCACACTGCCATCCTGTGTGTGTCAGTAAGGCTTCACTTTCATCTCTGTAGAAAAAGCTATGAGGCAAAAAGGCAATTGGCCTTGATTGCATGCCAAGAGAGCCAAACAGAAAAGTAAAGCTTTCTTGGCACTGATAGCATAACAGGTCACACTAATACACTCTGCTGTGTTCCACAAAACAAATGGGCAAATTCTAGCAAAAAGCAGGAATTAATTCTTTTGCATGAAGAAAGCTTTGAAGTATACCCATTGGCTCTCTCAGTGCCTATCCCTGACCCAGTTCTGTCAAAAAAAAGGTAGGTGCTAAGTGTGGAATGTTGTTAGATGAACAAAAACCAGCTGAGTAAACATTAGGTTGGTCCCATACAATGGCTAATGCTGCTACAATACTATTGCTACAACTAATGTTAAATATAAGCTGCTTATTAAGGAAAGGTTAGCCCAACCCTCTTTCATAGTTCCAAGTAGGTTTGTTGAAAATCCACCATGAAGAATTTGGATTTCTTCATTGCCACAGCCTATACTGAAGGCTCAAAATCTCTCTAATGAGAATTTTTGAGCAACATAGCTGGCAAACCTTCAGCCTCTTGGAGCAGTATTGGAAATACAAGAGTCCAGCTTGCAGATAAAACTCCTGAGTGTCTCCCTTTGTCATGTTGATTTTTTAGATTTTAATGTGCAGGATAGTCATAACAGAAGCTTTATTCTGAGAAGCTGGAGGCTGTCAAACATACTACAAAACAGCTTTTGAAGCAGATTTTATTCCATGAACTACAACTGGCCACCCTTCAAGTATAGGTGGGTGAACTCTAGGGCTGAGTTATCTTCTTGAATATTGTTTTTCTGTTTTCCTTATTTTCCATAACTATTGATTAGCATTATTATTAGAGAAAAATAATCTCCACAGGACCTCTGATTTCCTCCAACCCTTTGCTAAATTCATAGAATACTTGAAAATGCTGAAGAAGTACTAATTCTCTGTGTTTTGAAAGAGAAAAGGATGATGCTGTGTCACACAGGAGTTTATCTGGAGCTCTGAAGCCTAATTTCAGTCCTCCATATGGGACAAAGCTCAGACATGATAGACAGAATTACAGACAGGAATTCTTTGCTTTTCTCAGTTTTGGTTTTTTTATGTCTCATTACCACAAGGTTGGGGTGCAAGGTGAGGGGGGCAGAATGTTGGTGGATTTCTCCTATTGCTCCTCAGTCCATTCTTGTATTTCCTACTTTTATTTTTCTGTTTGCAAATTTCTTCCCTTCTGTCTCTGATCTAAGTGTGATTCCCATTCTTTTATATCTTCATTCTTTAGTTTTGCCTACTGTAAGAGACACCATGCATTCAGAGGTATGATCCCTCTTTTTTATATTAGGTCACCAATGCTTTTTACTTACCATATCTTCAACCTCTCTTTCCACTTTATCAACAAATTCCCTTCTTTCTACTATGGGACTTTTTCACAGTTTGGCTCCTCAGCCTTCTGCTTTCAAATTTTTTTTTTTTTACTTTTACTTATGGGTTTTTTCCTATTATTTTTGACCTGGTGTCATTCATTAAGCTGACTCCCCTTTATGGCATGGGATTGTGTTTACCTCTTGCTGTAAAACTGCAGAGCCCTGCTGCTGGATGGTGGCTGTTGCAACATCTCTCTCTGATATGGTTTTTGTTCTTTCCTACCCTAACTAATGCCCCTCATTTTCTATTCTCACTCCAGTCACCATGGCATTTTGCTGCACATTTTTAATAGTATTAAGATCCTCAGGAGGTTTCTAAAGTCTGGTTAGAGCCATGAAGTGTCTGATGTGTTTGTGGGCTACAATGCCATTAAAAACATATTTGCTATATATTATGAGAAAAGCTATGTCCAATTATAAGAAAAAAATCTTTATCTAAGATACAGAGAAAAAACCCACCCCAAATTCTTTTTGCATTATATAAAATATATGTAGTACATTAATAGAATGAGCTCATTGTTAAGACAGAACCAGCTTTCAAAGGTGAAAATCGCTAAAATCTCTATTCGTTAATTGTAACATGCATGACTCACTTATTGCTGACAACCTGAACTGTAGCAGGTGTATACAAACACAAGGCTTTAATAATGCTCAGTAGGACTAGGCTATTAAAAGTCTTAGCTGATATCTCTTTTATGATGAGGATTTTCAACACAGCTTGGGAATTTCCGATTATGTGTCCCACCAAAATTCAAGACCAAAGGGATTTTTATGAGATTCTGCCACTTCGTCATTTACCAAATTCCCAATCCTATAGTCACTGTAAGTGTTAACAAGTACTTAAATGAAGTTCAGGTTTCACTCATGAGTCTTTTTCTTTCATTAACCATAATGGGCTGTGAATCAGAGCTATTGAACAATGGCAATGAGAAATCAATTACTTATTATAATAAGGTATGGTGTGTGAGACAGAGGCATATCCTACCCTTTCATTTTATACCTTCCTACATCTCTCTGGTTTTTTTTTTTTCACTTATAAACACACAAACATAGTAAATTCTGTGGATTGAGAAAAGCACAGACCAGACTCAGAGAAGAGTCCCTTTAAAGTGGTAACCAAATCTACCCAACACTTTTCGTGTTCAATGAATTAGCTAATAATATAACTTAGTAGGTGGTAAATGAGATAATAAATTATGTAATATATTTCTATGTTGGAGTCCAAAACAAATGTTAAAATAACATTTACCGTTATGTTTGTAATAATTTGTATAAGCTGCCTGGTGGGAGGTGAGTGTGCTGCACTATTACAAAAATTATAACAGGAAAAATCTCATTATTTGTAGCTGGCATGAAAGGAAGTCTGTAAATTTTTCCCACAAAATGTGCTTTAAGAAAGAGCAACTAAGCAAAAAGGTCAGCATTGCATATGAAAATTTAAAGCCCAAGAACTAAAAACATTATCCTGCGACTCAACAAGGACTGGAGTAATTGATAATATTAGTCAATGATCAACAAACAGGATAAAAGTGGAACATTGAATGCTTTGAAAAAGTCATAAAATGAATAACATAATGATGATTCAAGAAATTTTTGCTGATTCAACAGAATTATAAAACAAATTAAAATTACAATCGAATCCTAACTGAAAAACCTAAAAGAGAGAGTTATATCCTATGACTGCGAATTCTGCAGGAATTGCTTTGAAATGTATTAAGTATCATGTAGGGAAATGATCATGCTGAGCTTCTTTCTGCACATTGATTTTAATGGGATTGTATTTGGGTAAGCAATCAGGATTGAGCAGCAAATGCAGGATAGAGCTCTGGTTGGTGGCAGTGCCACTTGGCTCCAGTCCCATAGTTACTCAGATAGACCTGAGAATAGAAGAGTACTCTCAGAATTTTTTCTCAGTGTAACAAGTGGAAATATGCTCAATTCTTTTGAATGCAGGGTCAGGCAGATTAATATTTAATTGAACCTGCCTCAGCTATTAATGCCTGGGGATGCCTGCTCAGGAAGACACATACATCAATGTTTAAATATAATCCCATTCCAAGAGGCATTTAAGCATGCACTAACCTTTGAGCTTAGTAACTCCACCTGTGTAAGCACTCTCTTCTGCTCTCTTTATCCCACAGACTGCTGCAGTTGGGACTTTTTGTGGATGATGGTGTAAAATTTAGAATAGAATCTCACAAATGTGTCACCCATGCTCCTTTGGGGTGGAGGAATGCTAACAGCAGTTGAGCTGTATTAGGCAGACAGTAGCTGTAGGTTAAGTGCTATGAATATTCCCTTTTGCTTGGGTTTCCTTATGCTACACCAGCATGGCTTGTTCAGTTTTGGGCTACTTGATTCCAGACAGGGATTTGTTTAGCCTGGAAAAAAAAAATCTGTAATAACAGCTAGTTTTCCTCCAGTACTTAGGAGCTAAGGAAGAGCTGTGACCAGGCTTTTCAGATAAGTACAGTGAAACAAATAATCACAGTCACCACAGAAGCAAGACGACAAGTTTGTACTTTTACATATGAAAAATGTTTTTCATTATGAGATTGGTGAGGTACTGAACAAAGTGACACAGAAAGGTACTGGAGTTTCAGTAACTTCTTTTGATTTTCTGAAGATATTCAAAATTTCACAGCAGAGAGCTATTTTGAAGTATGAAAATAGCACAGAGATATTTTGAAGTATGAGACTGGATTTTTAATACAATTACTAGTATTTATTGTGTAATTAGGTAATTGCACTTTTCTCTGAGTCTTTTTAATGCTGAAGAGAGATCTGTATATTCCCACTGTCTGGAAATTAAACTCCAATAAAGTAATGTAGATTTTTGTTTCAGCTGTTCATGTTATCACTTTACTGGTGTAGAACACGCCAATAGGTTTCTGGAGTCCCAGTATATAGCTAAAGCAATGTCCAGAAGGTGTAATTCAAGATCATAAAACACCATACTTTGTACAGACCTCAAAATGTATATTTTCATAATTTACATGTCCCTTTAATTCTCAATATTATTTTATGTTCTAATGAAGAATAAATATTGATTATTGTGAGTTTTCTGTAATTGCAAGTCATAAATACTCAAAAACTCTAAAGCCATTTAATAAGGAACATTTTCTCAGAAACTGGACCATTTAGGAGAATTGAATTGGAATATTGGAATTATTTTTGGCTGGAAAAATCAGGTTGAGATTGATTTTGAAATATATTTTGTGTAGAACAATGTAAGGGTATTCTACTGAGGAACATGTGAACATAATGGCATTGAGATTCTCATTAGAGTTGTAAATGTTGTTACAAAATGAACGTGCTTCTACTCCTTTTACAAGTGAAGACCTATGATTCATAGAAAAGTATTTTCAATAAAAAAACATAGTAAAAGCATTGGTTAGCTTTTATTTGACTCATATTTCCTCGCAATATAATAAATTTTGGCTCTTCTTTATGGCTAAGATGACAAGTGCCTTTTAAGACATGTTGTAAATGCTCTGTATCTTTATATAACCTTCATGTAATAATTTCTTAATACTCTTGTAGATGAACAATTACATGATTTATGAAAAATATATTGAGGTCATTTGATAATACAACTAGTTATTAATATAAGGATATTAATACCAACTGGCGAAAGTAATTACCTGGCAACACTTAAGCAAATTCCTTCCAAGCACAGCAAGGCCAGAGCACTCTTTCCAGAGGATGTTAATACTGTTTCAGAATCTGAGATATTTATATCAGAATCTAATAGTTGGGGTTTTTTTAATAAAAGAAAAATAAGCACTTGTTAAGCCCAAATGAGACAGCTTGCACAGAATATTAGATGAGTAAAAGAAAAAAAAAATACAGCTAATACTTAAAAGGCACTTGGAATTTTGGGAAAAAAGGGTTTTAATCACTCCTAAAGACTAATTTTAAAACACTTAGGTAAAGCTGACATGGATTACTGAAGTTGAAGTATAGCAGTGAAAGCAATTCCTGTGAAACACCAGGTTGTTCAGTGATCACGTGCTCAGAGCAGAGGCATAAGCTAAGATTTGGTGGAAAGAAAAGGAGAGGACAATTCAGGACTCTTGCTCTTCAAAGACTTGCCTTAACTCCTTATGTGCCTTTTCTAGGTAATTTACTTGGCTATTATCGTTGGGGTTTTTGGAATTATTTTTAGGCTACAGCCTCTAGACCTGTTAAAAGAGATTCAGGGTATCTAGTCTCTCTAAGGCAAACCTAACTGTCATAAAGGAGGTTTATCTATTTACTTCTTGCTTTAGTTATTTTTAGTGATTGTTTACATAGCAGGCAAGGCAGTCAGATCCCTGTCCCCTTAAGGCAGACACTTCTCTGTTTTTTAAAAGTGTTTAATCCAAAGTATGAAAGGGCCCTGGCATTATTTTTTGTTTGTTTTGTGTGTTTTTGTTTTTGTTTTTCTGTTGTCTGTTTTGTTTTAAATTTTTACTTTTTAATGTAATAGTATTACTAGGGCTAATGTTGATAATTAGGATTATTTTGTTTCTTTCAACCATGATAGCCCTAGGGCTGGGCAATAAAAATAGTGGAGTTACCATCTGGTAATTGCTTCCACAGAGACAGTAAATAAGAGCTTAACCCACCTTTTCTCAAAACTGCTGATAGCTGTTTTTCAGATAAAATTATCTGACATTTATTTAGAGACATATAGTAAGCAAAATCGTATAAGCAGTGACAGGGAAGCTCATGGAAGAAAAAAAATCCTTACTAGGGATTTAATAATTAAAAAAAAAAAAAACTAGAGCCCTTTTTCCTTACATGAATAGACAGAGCAGCTGTTAAGAGAGGAGGAAGTCAGTGGCAATAGAATTGAAATGATGGACAGTAATTTCTGACAAAAAGAAAAAGGAATTGTTATTTCTTATTTCAGTCTATTAAAATCACCCTGGAAAAAGTACTTTGGACTTCTGTTTACAAAATAACCCTTCACTAGTATACAATGAATGGCAGAAAATAGGCAAAAGGACATAAAAGGTCTTATGAGTTTTTAATTAAATGAAATTAAAGTTGAGAGGAGATTTTTTTGAACTGCACTAAATATTTAGACTTGTGATGAATGAACTAAAATGTAAGCTTTAATGAGAAGGAAATATAGTGGTATAAAAAATTTTGCCTTCTGCCTATTGACATTGCTAGATCAATGTTTGATTAGTTCACAGATGGTAATTGAATTAAAGCATGGAAGTGCAATGGATAGAGCATTGATTTTTCCGGTTGATTAATCAAGAAGCAACAGTTTAGATGCTGAGAGAGAAAAAAAAGTTTGCCAGAAAGTATAATTGCTACTAAAACACGCATTGTAAGGCAATGACAAAATCAATAGAAGACTGAAGCCATGCAAGTCTGGGTGCATCTAATTGCTCAAGATTATTCAGTCTAAATTCTGCATTGGCTTTATACTACCTATAAACCTATTGATTTCAGCATGAAATTTGGTCTGGTACCTACAGAACACTCTACTCTTTTTTGTTTTCCTTTCTCACCAGGGGTCTTCCTTTGCTGAAATCAATAGCAAAACTCACATTAAATCTCAATAATGCATGACCATGGAATATTGATACTAAGCATCAATAAGAGACATTTGTATGAAAAATGGGAGAAACAACTGATAACAATGGCAGCTATAATGATGAGGCTGTTGCTTTGCTACATTAGTTGCCTTGTTTAAATCCAATTGGAAAAAAAATCAGTTTAAATACAGAGACCTGTAATAAGGATCAGGACTTGAATAAAGCATCCAGGAAAGCATATCTGCTTTTAAGTGTATCCTTAACTTCAGCTGTATGAGTAAAGTCAGTAGAAGTCAAACGATGGTTCATTCAAGTATAAAACTAAGGATGTGTAAAAGATTTTTTGCTTGATCAGTTAAATATACAAATTATGTAACTACCCAAATACATAATGGAAATGTCCTTCAAAAGCTTTGTCTTTTTCTCCATGTGACTGTGGATTTGTAAAGATGCACATTTTGGAGAAGCAGCCTACCATTTGTGCTTTTCTGAACTCATATTTGTTTGAACAAATGTATCATATTTTAATTTTCTTTCTTTTACTGTTCCAGAGAGCTCCACATTTACTGTGATGAGAGTCAGACAGTACTTACAATGTGGTTTTGTTGTCCCCACATGCCTTTCAAAATCTGTCCAATATCAGGATTTTGTATTGCTCCCCAAGTTCCCATTTGGGCTAGTCTGTGCAATTGTCGAACTTTGTAGCTGAGTGACATTTAGAGATGAATACTTCTAATGTTTCCACATAGTGTACTTTGCTTCCCTATTGGAACTATAAAGATGCTCCTTTATTATGCTTTAACATATAATCATTACCAAAACGGGCTCCATTTAAACAAAAGTACTTTCAAAATCCAAAGCTTCAGATAATTTGCTGAGGCCTCAGTGGCTGAATGAAAATACGCCTGCTTGTCTATTATGCCAGATGTCCCATTATAGATATAATAGCTCTTTTCAATCTCAGTGATTAATATACTGTGACATCTATAGATGGATGGGAATTGAAGCTGATTCTATGTTAGAGGATAGTATCTGGTAATTTAGGATATGCATCTAACTCTCCATATACATGCCCACACACTTTTTATGTATACAGATGTAAATGGAGTTCTAGAAGATTAAATGGAGTTCTATCAATTTGGCAAAATTTAATTATAATTAGAAATATTTTTAAACCTGTCTTGTTTTTAAACATAGTAATTTTCCTCTAGACATTATCCTGCCTTCACTTGCTAGCCTGCTGAATACCATCTATACTTACATACATCCTACATTTCACTGAAATGAAAGGCCACCAGAAGCCTCCAGTCCATGAATGAGGACTTACAAGTTTGAAGGAAAGTATTTTTTCCCATGTCACAAGAAATCAACATTTTTTTATCATGGCCATGGAAAATGAGAGATGTGGACCCTGGCTACTTAAAGAAAATGCATTATTTTGGGAGATTAAGCAGAATCTTGGTCAATTATATTAAAAACACAGAAGTTTAATGTGATCAAAAGTATTGTCTGATTGAGAAAGCCACAGATCTCCAAGCAGATCATCACATACCCAGCATCACAGTAGAAAGTAAAGTGGCTAACTGAAAACCGTGTCTTCTCAGATAAGAGAACCAAATGGGTAAGTGAGGTGACTGAGAAAAGTAGAACGCAAATTTCAAAACTGAGACATAAAAAGCAGCTCATTGAATGCATCTCTCTGCCCTTAAAGAGATTCCTGTGGAGAGGAGAATGTAAGATACATGCTGGACTTGCAATTTTAGGACTGAGCTGCTTTATGAAAAACATTATTCTGGGAGCAGAGATTGGTTCAGTTGGACAAATCATAAAAATCACAGAATATGCTGAGTTGGAAGGAATCCATCAGAATCACCAAGTTCCAACTCCTGGTGCAGGACACCCCAGGAATCACACCATGTGCCTGAGAGCATTGTTCAAACACTTCTTGAGCTCTGTGAGGCTTGGTGCTGTCACCACTTCCCTGGGGACCCTTTTGTAATCCCCAGCCACTCTCTGTATGAAGAACCTTTTTCTGAAAGCCAACTCAGCTTCACGCTCTTTCTGTGGGTCCTGTCACCGGTCACCACAGAGCAGAGACCAGTGCCTGCCCCTCCTCTTCCCCCACAATGAGGAAGTTGTAACTGCAGTGAGGTGTCCCCTCAAGCTCCTTTCTCCAGGAACAGACCAAGAGACCTCAGCTGCTCCTCACCAGGCTTCCCCTCAAGGCCTTTCACCATCTTTATGGCTCTCTTTTGGCCTTTCCTCTTCAGACTGGTCTTGGGTAAAGTTACATTTGTGAGACTCACTGTTACCTGTTAGGTAAGGTTCAGCAATTTTCTGGCTGAAAGTCCTCACTATCTTTCCTGTAAGTGCTCTGACCTCCTGGTCCTTTGTCCAGAGACAAAGGTTTGGTTTTGTGAGGTTCTTAAGGAGCAAGGCACTCTTTACAGTTCTTCTGATTTCTCACTACAAATATTCATGGGAGTTCTGGCATTTGTAATGTAGATACTTATGGACGGAATGAGAAAGAAATAACATTCACATTTTAGTTGTTAATAACAAAATCTTGGTATTTTTCTCACTTATAATGGTTAAGATATTAAAACATTAGGGTAAAAATATTTCAAAGGCCAGTTACATAGCAGAAGCAGTTCATTTATGCTCACTAATATTCTTATGAAAATAGCTTTTTCAGAATATTTGGGGAACATATATATTGTAAAAAGTAACAGTTTCCTCAAAACCATTATTCTAAACTCAGAAATCCTGATAGAATTAAGTAGACAGATATATTTTTATATAGTGTAGCATCTGCTGTGTGTATGCATGCTTATGTATACAAATACATATCTACAACTGCCATAGAATATGTAATGGGCAGTTATGTTGAAGACCAATTTGAGGTGATATAAAGCAACAACACATAACAGTAATACCTGGCAGCTTTCCTTGCTCACAATCACCTCAAGAAATCTGCTACAGTTTCATGCAAAGTCATGTTAATTACTCCAAATCTTCCCTTCAACTACTTCACTTCATGAAGCCTTGATCTCTACCTGGATATATTGGGGAATGTAATTTATTTGTGTGCATTGTCTGTACGGGCATGGGATTAGACATCTGTACTTGAATGGATGCTGCTAAGTGGTCGTCACTCTGGATCTTAAGTCTCTTGCCCTTTGATCTAAATATAGATACCTAATTATTGTCCCCCATCTTTAAAGGTTGCCTGGGGATTAGTATGAAATCCTGTCTGTTAGTGATAATTAGTGTATACAGTGTTGTGACTGTTGCTTCATTAACTAAAATAAGTTTAGACTTTGGTTTATATTGTGCATTTTTAGCTGCATCCCAGTATCTCATTTAGATTTCTCGGTTTAGCCACCTAATGGGCTACAGAGTTTAAGAATTTGTCTGTAATAGTTCCCAAATCTCTATTTAGGTCGATGCCCCGATTCTCATTTTCCATTTAGCAACTATACAGTTACCTTTTTTTGATCCAAACTCATTAGTATGCATTTATCTGCATTTGTCATCCATGAGCCAGGTGCATTTATTTTTTACATCATTACGTATTCTTCATTTCTGGTTCTTTCTAAGCACAGCTGATACAGTATTAGGAACTAACCCCAAACTCATCAAATTGCTATATTTCTTTTTACTGCTTTGAAGAAATGAAACACTGAGGTTCCCTACAATTTATACAGTTGTCTGCAACATCTTGGACAGGTATTGGTAAATCACAGATCTTCATTAATTACTCTACAGTCATGAATTATCAACCATAAATCATTGCTCACATTGTCCTGTCTGATATTTACTGTTTTTTATTTTTTTTAATTTCTAAAATGATTGTCATCCCACGGCAAAGAAGAAGTTGGCATGATGTGTTGAGACAAGTAAGCATATACCTCAAATATCAATAATCCTATTTCACATACCTTCAGTGCACTTGCTTATCTGAGGGTGAATGGTTTTCTTTCTTTAGCACAACTGTATGTACTGTGCTTCTCAGATGCATGTGCAAAAATGTGTGAATACTCTATGAATGGCTACATAAATGGACATTGATTTCTCGCCTGCTAATACATAACCTCCATTAATTTTTTTCATTCAGTTTGAAACTATATAATTCAATTGAATCATATTTTACTGCTTGGCAAGGTATAGAACTCTGATTATAAATCAGATAACCCATTCAGATATCTGCTGGAAGCACAATCTACTCTATGTAAAACACTTCTTGTGTGGGTTTCTATTCATGTTTATCACTACAATCCACTCAATCTGATCAAAACACCATCATAAAAACCACTGATATCTTAAATGTGCTTTCCTACAGTATTATACTCTTTAAACTCCATAGGCTTTTCTTTTGTTGATTTATTTATTTAAGTTTTCTCCTTTTCTGACAAGGAGGAAGGTCCTGATTTCTGTTGCCAGGACCTGGCCCTTAGTTGACTTTATGCTTGACTCCATAGTTTTGGGAAAACATACAATTTAAAGTGGTCTTTAGGATACTGTATTTAGCGCATTCTTAGTGAAGTCTGGCCTGTAAGATTTATTTAGCAATCTCTAGAAATTTGCAGACAGACACAGTAACTAAGTAAATCCTGGAGACAGGAAAATATATTTCTCATTAGATAAAGATGGACAGATACACTCAACAGTAAAAAGAGTGTATGAAAGTTATATTTTTATTTACATACTTAAAGATGTTTTCTAAATCAGTCTTAAAAAATCTTCTCACATGTTTAGTGCATGAGAAGCTATTAATGAAAAATACAACTGTGTAAATGCAATGCATGAATGGGGGAGAGGAAGAGTGCTGTTCTGAGCCATGTCAGGGACATTTTTCCTGCTGAATGAGAAATGGGTGTAAGCACAGTAGTTCCAAAACTCTTGTAAAGCAATAGAAAGACTTTTGGCAGATGGAGCAGGTCTGCACAGACTGAAGAGCCAAGACTAAACAAAACATGATCATTACCACAGAATGGTAACTACCCAAGTAAACCAATTCTAGTAAGTTGTTCTGCCCCTGGTCATTGCATTAGCCTCATGTAAGCCCTCCATTGCAAGGCGAATGCTAGGTTCTCTTTCTCTACTCATATATTGAAAAATATTGATGTTTATAAAAAAAAATCCTCCATCAGCCTTGAATATTACAAACTCTTCTGTTATTTTGTTCACATCAAATCTCCTCTGATTCTGTAGTACACATTTTTACTTGCATACGGCAATTGCATAAATAACTTCTTAGGGAAAAAGCTAGCGTATAATTTTCAGAGCTTATTTAAACAGGTATTTTAATATTTATAATACATTTAATCTAGAAGGAAGTTAGGTCCAAGTATCTTGATAAACTGATATTGATTTGTTTAACTGCCTTAAACAAAATGGATAGTATAATTTCTCTTGTTATTGATTAGTAAATGCTCTGTTTTTTCTTTTTCTGTCTTTTTTTTTTTTAATGGTTGGCAGAATGTTTGGGGGAAATGGAAGTATCTTTTGAAAACTGCAACATTAATTTTTTTAAAATTTTATTTTCATGTTTAGAACTATGATCATTGCAAAGATTTATACTCTCACAAAATATAGTGATAATATTTTCATAAAATAGATTTAATAGTTCCCTTTAGAGAATATGAAAATTATTTTAGGAAGAAGTAACTGTGAATTATACACAGTGACATCTATAATATTCATGTGAAAAATGCACAAGCAAATGTGAAACTTATGAAAACCCCACAGTCATTCATTGCTCCTCAAAACTGAATGAAATAATAAAATTGCTGCTGGAACATTCTCAGCAGGCTTCAAATGTACTTTTCAATTATATAAGAGTAATTTGCCATCTGTCAACCCCCATATCTGCTTATTTATCTATATGATGACTCACTGCAGGGTGCTGTAAGTATCACCATTATTTAATCAATACTCTGTCTGTTTGCACCCCTCTTGACAGCTTGTGTCCATATCATTCATTCATTGTCAGCCTACCATCAACATGACAAGAAGGGCACCTCTGGCTGGTGTCTCATGGCAGCTGTTGCCTTTGGACACATCTGTCCTGCATCCATCCCATCACCGCTGAGTCCATTCCCATTGCAGCACCAGTAACCACCACAAAGCTACTCCAGCCCACGCTTCTCCCAAAGGGGAATGGAATCTTGCCCAGGGAAGTTGACATTTTGAGAAAAGACAATCATCTGATGTAAAGAAAGAGTGAAAAGGAGATAGCGTTTTCCTTTCCATGGAGATAGAGCCTCTCCATGGAAAACATCAACAAGGTTTGGTGCAAGGAAAATTGCATAGATACTCCTTATTCCTCACATAGTTAAAGTTGTTCCTTGTGGGAGAGAACTCCTCAGTCCTCTCATGCAGGAGATCATGTAACCAGGTACACTCTGTGGACTGGAAATACCTGAGATTATTAATTAGAAGCTGCCTGCAATGCTGAAATTTGCTGAGTATGAATGCTGAGCAATCTGCTATGACCAATATGGGAAGGGCCTGTAGAGAGATTAGAAAAGGAAGACCTGTGAGACAATGTGCAAGAGTTGCAGATACATTTTGAAAAGAAGCTGCTGCTAGTATACACCACAATTTCGAATTTTATTAACTGATACAATTAAAATTCTCACAACTAATCAGCACATCTTACTACAAAGTCATTAGCCTGGCATCAAGTTTATCTTTCCTTGTAATCTGGTAGTTGCATGCCATCCCTTTTCCCTAGGAAAGTTGAGAAAGGGTCCACTTTTGAAATCAATTCTACTTTCTTTGTATGCTTTATGCAATTAACCAGTCTGGAAGAACTTAATCAAGGGGTCTTTATTCTGTGTGATAGGAATCTGTTAAAGAAAGGGTTTCCACTTGAAATAATTAGTCATTGGACAAGATTTCCTAGCTACAATAGCCTCTCTTGGAAGATATACTTACAAATTAATTTTCATGAGGGTGGAAAGGAAGGAAAGTAGTGCAATGTTTCTTTAAGCAGAGTAAAAAAAAAACACTCATTTGCAACAGACTTCAATTTGGTTAGTTAAATTTTACAGTGGCATAAAATATCGTTTCTAGTTTTGTTATTAATTGACTATAGAGTTTTGAAATGTATCAGAAGTGAGGGTCAGCTATATAAATGTTCATTTCACTGGTAGAATGAAACAGAAATTAAATTTAACGAGAAATGCTTATCTGAACTGGGAATAAGAGAAAAGTTATTACAACTTCTAATGGTATAGGTGTACAGGTGTTAAGATTTAACCCTGCTCATGGGAGAGGTTGAAACAATTCTCATCAATAATGCAGAATAATAAGGATAATGGCATGAAATTCATAGATCACCCTCTGTTTGCACTCAGAGTACCATAAATTATTACTCTCTGACATTAGGTTAATCAGTGTACACAGATCCCAGGAGAAGATTTTCCAGGTCTTTTCCTCTTCTGGCTTGTTTTCTGCCTCCATGGAAGGGTCACCTTGGAATTTGAATGACCTTCCTCTTTTCCCTCAGCTCAACACATAGCATCCACACAGAGCATCCTTCTGTCAGTGATGAAGCAACAAAACACCTTTCTTAGTTATTTTAAGTTAAATACTGAAAAGCATAAGTGCCTAAAATATAGGAAGTGATTAGTATTCTAGGAGGGGACACCATGAACACAATACTTCACCTTATATAAATAAAGCAGGTAATAAATACAAATGAGGAGATAAGGCTACAGCTAAACTATGCAGAAGAGATGTTAGAGATTAATGTATGCTAATAAATTTCCCTTGAAGTAAGGAACCATAGCCAAGAAAGGAAAACTTGTCCCAGTGATATTAGATATAAAAAATATGGATCACAAGTGCTGGCAAAAATTCTAAATGTGGAAATTGTCTTCTGCTTTTAAGCAATTTTATCTCCAGTATTTGGCCAGCATTAGCACCTGACACACGTGAGTGGTCAAAACTGGAAACTAGCCCCCAACTTGGAATATGAACATCATTACAAGATCACATTCATTTAAAAAATCCTCAGAGAAGACAGAAGACAGATTTAGATTCAAGTCACATTTTACTGAGAAGCTAGCTCTAAAATTTTGTGAGAACTCCATTTTAGGACAGTTTCTTTAAACAGATGACTGAGTTGGTTAAGAAATTAGGCTTTCTCAGTCTGTAGACCATTTTTCAGTAAGGATGTAATCCATTGCTTAGTATCAGAGTGGTCTAGACATGTCACTCCTTTCTGAAGTTTGACAACCATTCTCCTAATTTATCAAAAATAGATAATGTGTTGGTTAGACAAGAGTAGAGTCGAAAGAGTAGGGATTATATGTTAAAGAGCCAGTGCAAAGTTACCCCTCAGCACACTTGACACCTGGTGAGATTTCTTGGAATTTATTAAATACCAAATGGTGACATTTAGGAAGGCAAAAACACATAACTTGCTACTAATAAGCTGTCAAGATGCTATTGCCTATATGAGCATAACTAAAATAACAGCAGATATATTTATGTATACACATACATAAACACATATACACCAGAAGCTACAAAATCACTAAGCCATATGCTGGTGCACGTATTATTTAGCATTTTATTTTTAATTTATCATATTCTGTCTTCAAAAGGTTATAAGGTGTACAACTATTCATCCCCTTTGTCCATTCATACCACTTGGCTCTGGGATATCTGCTGATACTGAAGGGCATACTGGACTCTGAGTTTGTGTGTGTTTAGTCACACACACCCTTTAGAAAAAGTTCATAGGCAACCTGCTGAAAAATTCTGAAACACTTCAGAATCTGAAAATAAATCACCTTTTTTTTTTGTCCCCTTTTTTCATTTTTTTGTCATTTTATTCCCACACTTGCTTTTTCAGGAATTATGTTGCCAGCCTCTTCTAAAACTCATTCAGTGGTCTTGTTGCTCAGTAGATGTGTGACATCCACATAAGAACATCAGCAACACGCATGCAAGATTTTGACTCTATGTATTGATAGTTTACTAAAGAGTTAACTGAGGGGAGATTTGGAGTGAGTGGTTTTTTCTGACCATCAAGGTGGAAAGGATTTGGTAACAATGGACCCTGTGCAAAACTGATTTGCTTGAGGTTTCTCTTTCTATTAATTTTCAGTTTAATACAATTTGGATTAAAATTGGTTCTCGCATGAGAGTGTTACATATTGACCAGAAGGTGTTTTTATACAAGAACCAAGCATAGTACATTGCTAATAAAATGGATCACAGATGATGTGTTCCAGATATATAATGCATTATTCTTACCTTGGACTATTTTTGAACTGTTTGGGAATATTTGCTTGTAAATCCTGATGATATATATTCTTTACTGATATATATCTACTGCTTGGAATTATTAAGCAGATGCAGTACAAGAATAAATAAATGGGGAAAAAAGAGATGTAAAATAAGAATGGGCAAAATGGAATGTTTTTTTATTTTTATTCTAGGGTGGGGCAAGTTGTCTTGGGAGCTTTATCAGGATGAGATCTGCCAATGCCAGCTCTTGTAAACCTGAGGAGTTTTTGCATATGTATCAGAACAATAGACTAAAAAAACAGGCTTGCCTTCTTTGGAGGTTTTTTTCAAGAGCCTACAAATAAGCAAAAAAGAACAGGGATTTTTACTAAAAAAAAAGGTAAAATGCAGGCTTGAAAAAGACAATTCTTAGTTTTTGTATTTGTCAAATTATTAGTAGGAGATGGTAAACAAATAGATCATGACTGATAAGATATTAATGCCTTTTTGTAGTCCATAAAAATAATCAAAGTGAAAACAGATAAGAAGGCCTTCAGGAAATTCTGGGACAGCCTCTGAAGTGTCCGTGACGCCTTTGAAGATGGATGCATAGATCACATATGCACATACTGGAGAGAAGATCCAACAGAGTCTAAAAACTGTAAGAAAATGCACAATTCTATGTACAAGGTGCCAGTTAAAAGATTTGTATCCAGGCTGGTAACTCTGCCATTATACCATTTAATAAGCTGCAGGCTAATGTTACCAAAGGAAGAGACATAACTGCATGAATGGAGACCCTGGAAGAGACTAGAAGCATATTCAGAAGCAATACCATGGCCAGTATGATTAGCTCTCCCTGAATTAATGGCTGGTAGTTCTACTTGGATGTCAGTGATTCCTAGAGATCACTAAACCAGTGTCACGAAGTTTCAGAAGTCTCTGGTATGCCTAAAAGTAACTTTTGGGATGAATCGTCAGGCAAAAGAAACCAAACATAGTGAATTCACACACTGCGAATGACATTAAAAGCAATACATAATTATACAAGATTTCTAGCTGTGCTATGACATTACCTATTTGCTGCCATCACCTCAAATTTAAAAGCTGATCATCAAAACCAAGTGAGATAGAACAGACATAAAATGAAGAATAATTTAGCCCAATCTTAATTGCAATGATTTATCATTGTCCAGTGGGCATTGCAAAAAAAAATATTAACAAATCTTGCAGAAAGATTAATTGGTACCCAGTAATAAACCCAGTCTCCACATCATACATAAAATTAAACATGCAGTTTCCTCATGAGACTTGGATTATTATTTAAATACTTGATTTGTTATCACTATAGTGTTTCTATTCTGCAGAATTTCCATTTTTGCTTTAGCTTTAAATGAAATCCCGTTTGTTCAGAATTGTCTTGACAGCCTCAAGACCCATGAACCATGCAGTGCTCAGTGCTGCTTTGTGATGAGCTTGGCCTGCAGCATTCTCATACCTTGTTCTCACCAGGAGAAGCCAGGAACCTGATGAGGTCCCATATGGATCCGTCTGCTTCATTCCACCCAGCTCTTTCCTGAGGGGTTCAGAGTCCCACCACTTCTGAGTGCAATCCTGTTGTGAAAGGCAACCACTAAATGCTGCTAGAGTCATGTGAGTAAACTGGGAGTTTGCTGGCTGAGAGTGACAGTGTTGTGATGGGAAACACTGTTGGGACACATTCAGTGGGGGCAGCTGCAGTGGGAGCTGCAGGTTCAGCTCCAGATGGTGGGAGCTGAAGTGCTGACACTGCACAACAAAGGGCCCAAGGACCTGTGGCCCAGCCAGGTGACCGGACACTCAGGGACACAACAGGAACCAAGGATACCAGACTTTTGCCCCCTTAGACTGAAGGTATAAAATCCCAGGGTTTTCTTTTTTTTGGGCTCCTGCCTCAGAGGCACCAACTCAAGCTGTTACTCAATTATTGCACCAAGATTAAAGGATCAAGACATCTGAGACTCTGCTATGGGAAATCTAGGATTGAGCTAGTAAGGAAACCTGGTCTGACTGTATGAGTGTGTGGTCCCAGCTCAGGTGCTGCGAGTGTGACTGCGAGAGTGGCTCCTGGATGGTTGAACAGAGAAGTTCCCCTAAGAGCACTCAGGGCTCTGTCTTGAAGAGATCAATGCAGAAACCAGGTGGGTGGCCTGTGATGGAAAGCATCTCATGGTGAACCTGGACTCCTGAGAGATGAAGAGAAACATCCAGTATGACAATTCAATTATTTATATCTTACCCAAAACTTACTTTGAGTGTAAACAAGTGACTCAGAACTTTGAGTGAGGAGCTGTCTGTGTTTAGCATATACAGAACTGAAATATTTTTTGAAAACAAACCTTGAGTAATTATTTTCTTTCAAAATATGATATTAGTAAGCCCACATTTTTAAATGTTGGCCTTTGCTTGAAACTATCATAGTAAGTCATAAATACCAAGTAGGTTAGTGCCTTCCTTGTTCAGAAGACCTAGTTATCTTCCAGGTTTGTGTCATAGCATGGAACGCATGTACAGCAGGTGAGTGCAGTATCTTGCCATCAGGAAGGGCTTCTCATCATGTTTTCCTTGCTGGGGTTACAAGGAAGCCTGTGAGATTTGCTAGAAAGGCTGGAGGTGAGAAAAGAGGAGGTTAACTTATGGAATTTAGGGAATACATAAAACTGGGCTCTCCTAACTTAGAGGGACTTCTTTCTCAAATAGGTAATGTCACCATCGGAGTAGCAGCTTCATAACTACAAGATATGGGGAAGTATTTGTCCTTCTCACAGACTGAATTGGCAAATAATGGAAATAATGTCTGTGTGAAACATCCATTAACTGCTCTTCCTACTCTGAGGTAATTTCTTTCTGATGTCTTTAATTAGGCTTTTAAAAATGGACTGATCTCATTGCATGACATTTTCTCCATAATTCCTATGTGAATAGAATTTTATCAAATGCTTGAAGGTACTTCCTGTTTGAAGCTTAATCAATAAAACAAACAAGTAGAGATATTAGGGGAATGCAAATAAAATTAGACAAAATTACATTAACAATAATCAACATGTTTCTTAGAAGAGTATCTTAAGTTTAGGTATAAGAAAGGGTTTTGCAAAAGTTATCAGATGACCATACGAGTCATTCATTTCAATGTGTGGGCTGAGATCTGGTGGTTGACTAAGATGTTCCTTGTTTATGTTATAATGTATAGCTTCTAGTAATGAAGTAGCTAAGAACTTGTACATAGACAAATATGAGTAGAGTTGATGACTGTCAGAATCCTGATTGTGTCATATTATTCATTCCCCTCTCTTTTTCTATGGATGTGAGTTTTTTGAAATTATGGACGATCTGGTTTGAGTTAAAAATAAAATATTACATAAAACAGTCAGCAAAAAGTACAACAATAAGCAAGAAAATACTAAACTACAAAATGACACGCTACAATAAAATGATAAACTGCAACACTGGCTTTTCATTCAATGTTTTATGGATGTGCTGAGACTTTATAGTGTCTCCTGCTGTTAACAGCTCTTGGGCTAATTAGCAGATGCTTAAAATCTCTAAAGATTTGGCCCAGAATTGCTAATTACCTCCTCTATAGCCCAGACTGAAGAGCAGCTGTAAATACAAGGTATGTGCCATGCACCTTTCAGGCATGCACTCCTCACTCATAAGAAAAATCATGTGAGGTTTTCTGAAACACCAGTTTCTGATTGCCTCCGGATGTGGTTTTTTTAGCGAGGTTAAGATCAGGTCACATTCTCACCTCTGATCTCTCACATTTCAAGAGAAACCTGATGAACCTGACAGCAGTGATACCAGCTTTTAGGTGAATAAAATCTGCAAGAGAAATGCTTGACAGTCATGGAAACAGCACCCATGCTTTTAAAGAGCAAAGCTGCTCATTGTATTACATGGTGTCCATGTAATGTTTATGTCCTGTTTAACATGAACACATTTAAATCCCAGAAAAACTAATCAAGCGAAGCTCCTCATTTATAATGAAACCTTCAGAAAGTGACTTCCTTAGCTAGTAGGTTGATAATTTGTTTGGAGATGACTGGGATTTTATAAGGCTACATTTCTGCATTTTAAAAAATGCGTCACAAAGCACTGGCAGCTGACTCATCTTTGAGGAAAAAAAATCTTTTTCAACAACCTACATTTTAGGGATGTATCTACAAACAGGTACTTCTGTGTGAACAAATGCATAGTACAGAAGAAACGCTGTCATGGTTTGAATTTCTGTGCCCAGTTTTATAATTTTTTTCACCTACTAAACTAACAACTTCTTTGTGTAATGAACAGAAACACCTACCTTCAGTCAAGCTAGTTTTTATAATACTGTTATTAAATAATCATGGCTCATGTAAGGCTCTGATAGATTTTTTTATCTCCAGCGCTTTTTACAGAATAAGTTATTCTTGTTAGCTCAGCTTAACATAACAACTGTCAAAATTGGGCCCATGTTGCTTAGAGCTCCATTAGTCACGGTGACTAAAACACTTACATCTGTCTATTCTTAGTTCAGTCCCACACTATCTAACATCACAAGGCCTAAAAACTCCTAAGAGTATAGAGTGGTTGTACATGCCAGAGGTAACTGTTCCAAAGGTCCCCTAAAGGAAAGGATTGTATCAGTACAATTAGAAGCAAATTCTAGTGAGAGCATTTGAAGGTTTTCCTGAAAAGGATGCTGAACCTCTCACAGGATCACCTCTCCATTAGTTGCATGTAGTAGTAATACCCAAATGATGGACATGACCTCTTTTACCAACATAGAGCTAAAATCTGTTCCTGGCTATGCTACTTTCAGCTGGGATAAAGATGCTTTTCTACATAGGAGTTGGTATCAGTCAAAGTTTTGAATATGTGCTGTACACAGGGGTGTTACTGCTGAGCAGTGCACAGAGTCAAGAACTTTTCTGCTTCTCACACTATCCCACCAGCAAGCAGGCTGGAGGTGCTCAAGGAGGTGGGAGGGGACACAGCTGGAACAGCTGACCCCCACTGACCAAAGGGATATTCCATAGCATGTGGTGCATTGGTAAATATATAAAGCTGGGGGAAGAGAAGGACAGGGGGACATTTCCTGGGGATTGCTGAACACCTGGCTGCCCATCAGTGAGACACAGTGAATTAATTCCTTGCTCTGTTTTGCTTGTGAATGTAGCTTTTGCCTTACCTATCAATCTGTCCTTATCTCCACCCACAAATTTTCTTACTTTTACTCTTTCAATTCTCTCTCCACCCCATTCACTCTCAGGGGTAAGTGAATGAGTACCAGTGAGGGTCTTGTTTGCCACCTTGGGTTATACTATTACATTGACCTAATGGTTTAATTTTGTTTGGAATACTCTTAATGCATAATTTTAGGACTTCAAGTGCTGTTCGAAACAAGAAGTGTTAGCCTTTGCTGGTCACGTATGTTTTAGGAAGCATGAGAGTAAGTGGTGAGCAAGTACATTTTATTAATCAGTAGCTGATTATTAAAATTTTCCTCAGACTAAAGATATGAACTGCTAACACCCTTTTCATTTTAATAATGGCCTTTGTATTTTTAACATCTAATCATCCTAATGAATCTTGAAAATGTTACACACAGATACCTCTATTTATTTCTTAGGGAATTTTTATGCATGTCTTACCGGTAAGCTGAAACCATTCTTGATTGAGTTAATTTGATGCACTTAAAAACATACTAGGAATAATGAGTAAGCAGTACATAAAATCACAAACCTTAACATGAATTAGGTGTCATTCCACAGTGTGTTTTATGTCTGATGTTTATCAACTGGCTTAACTTTTCTACTGTACTTTATCCTGATACAGAAGGGCACTGCTTATAATTAGTGACACTGCTCTTGATAGTTTCACTGTCACACTGAAATAAGGTAATTTTTGCCTGAGATTCAGAGGCTATATTTTTCCAAAGACACAGGCCATTCAAATGCACAGGAATGAGTCCAAAAACTACAGTAGCTAAAGGGATCTTTCACTTACAGGACAAAATCTGGGGTTTTGCCAGAAAAGAGGAATGAAAGCTCTTATGGCTTTAGATACCACATTAAATTCACAGTTGTGTGCTTATGAGAAAAAAACCCAGTTTGACAAGAGAAATAAAAGTTGAGAAACTATATATCCATTCATTGGTATCTTCCTTATTGACACTCTGCTATAATGTCTGCATGAGAACTCCAAATTGAGTACGTTCTATGTTAGTTCAATCATGGTTTCTGTCACAGTTGTAGTAGTATTGAATAAGATCATAGGTTTTGTACAAGTAAAGTGCTAGTTTCAATTCTAAGGGATGCTAAAACCCTTATCATTTAGAAAGAAAAAACAGAGTTTTGGCTCCAGAGAAGCTGTGACTTGTCTACTTGCTACCTTGTTTGATGGATTTATTTGGTATTTGTACTTAGGTTATGTTTAAATGTTCAATATTTCAAAAAATTAAAAATTACTTTGACTTTTTGGAGTATATTTAGAACATGAAAACAGCCATCAAAATAGGTGTTTGAAATGAACAATATAAATTTACTATCAGCATTTAGGATTCTTCTTGCTCAGAATTTGCTTATATGGAAAACTTCAACATTAAGCAAGATAAATTATGTCAAAATAAATCTGTCATTCTCTGTCATGCTGTTTTCTTGTTTGAATTCTTGTTGTATGGTGTCAGTCATCAGTGTGAAATATGTGAAAATGTATGGATCAAAAATGTTATATGACTGCTAGTTATTCAGGTAGCAGGCATATTTCTTTTTTTTGTAATTTAAATACAAAATTGTGTGTGACCCGTGGCACAATTCAGTGCATTGATCAATGCACAATGAAGAATACTGAAAATGTGGACTGAGTAACAAGCAGTAACAGAGATTGAAACTGCAGCTAGTAAGTCAGAAAATATTTGAATGTTACTTCCTAGCTTACAATGTTTTGAAGCAGAAATAAAATTTCTTTGCTATTTACATATATATAAACAAAGTCCCTGAGAAAGGACATACTTGAAACAGACACAAATGTTAAAAATTAAGGCACTGCCATTTTCAGATCCCCATGCATTCCTGGAAACTCTTTACATTAACAGTTTTTATATTTTTTTCTGTCCTTTGTCTACTCATGTTTCATTATTTAACGCATTTCTCATTACAACAAATAGCTGGCATCAAAACTCACATCAGACCTTCTTCAGAAATCTATACAAAAATCTTTGAATGGATTTAAAAAGGAAAGGAAGGGAAGGTAACATGGAAAGTACTAAGACAAATGGAAAAGCAAAGTACAAAAATACATTCATGAAAATGTAAAGAGAGTAAAGAGGCACCATTGTTTGTGACTATCTTAAGATTTGAGTTCTCTTTTGAAAGTTAAGCACTTAAAGAAGGGATCATTCTCTAGTTCTGATCTAGCTAAACTGAAGTAATTAATTGCAACTGAACCACAGAAAACCCAATGTTTTATTTTATTTGCTCTCTAGTCAAGCTCCCACAGAGCTGCTCTCTTTTTTTTTTCTCTCTTAAGGGGAAATGAATGAAAGCCTAACTTACTTATGTGTTTCTCTCTCTCCCTGATAGAATAAGAATAGAAAATTAACAAACAGCTGTTACTGCCGTAAGAGTCTGGCCATATTAAGCCTAACAGGTGCCCTAGAAGTCTGGGAACATTTATGAAAGTGGGAGCATATCAGGGTATCAGTAGCAGACCATAAAGGGTAGCAAAATCAGACAAGGCAGGGTAATCAACATACCTATGCAGAATATAGTGGTAAGTCACGTTTGCTTCCTACTATTGTAGATTCCTAAAGATTTTTTAGCTTGTTATATATATTTCATATATTTGTAGCCTTGTAGATTTTTAATATATAGTTGTATGGTTTCTAGTACTTTTCCTGCCCT
This sequence comes from Leptocoma aspasia, assembly GCA_013399835.1. NCBI lineage: Eukaryota > Metazoa > Chordata > Aves > Passeriformes > Nectariniidae > Leptocoma > Leptocoma aspasia. Next base: position 8,022 of record VXAX01002955.1, on the reverse strand, counting down.
TTCTCACAATAAGCTAACCCTTACTAACACAATTTTAAAATTCTGTTTAGTCTTATTCCTAAGAAAAGAATTTTTGACATGGACATTTTGTTTCGCACCAGAACTTAGGATACATAACCAGAAATGGGGCAAAGAAGACCCTGGACTAAGTCTGGGGGACTGACCCGAGGGTGAGTCACTGGAGCAACTGATCTCCTATTGGATGTACCTGCTAGATATATTAATTAACTGACCTAATAAAAATTATAGAAATCCTTTATCATGTGTGCATATAGCCATATTTGTGCACCTGAAAACTTTCATTAAAGAGTCACTTTTTATGTTATCTTAATACTATTTGGAATTTTTAGGGTTTTTTTAGAAAAGATTTCATGTTTTCTTATCCTTTGTCCTGCAAAAGTGATACTCCAGTGAGTGCCAAGTCATGGGTAGCTTTATAAGGGAGGATAAATAGATTTCCAATGGGAAAAGACAAGATAGACATTGCCTTAGATTGTACCCTGAAGATAGAGCTTTAAAACATTTTTCAAAATATTTGACATATTTTGACAACTTGCAATGCATTTTTTTATTTTTGACATTTTTATTTTATGTTAGAATTTTTAAAAAACTCTATTATTTAATTTTTGTTTTCTCTGAAAAGTTAGTGCCAATTATACTGATTTCTTCGACTTGAAATATCTAAACAATGAGTGAAAAAATTTCTTTGGTCAGTCTAAAGCACAGTGCTTTACAATCAGTACTGTTGTGCTGTTTGGTGGCTATTGTCTTCTGCTTGCACAGAGCAAAGGACAAGCTCTAAATCTAGATATTTCAGTTTTGTCTGCTAACTAACCACCTTTTAAATACATTTTTTTCCTCTGGCAAATACCCTACCCAGAGACATTACATTATAGAGGAATGAAAAACTTTAAGATAATTAATAGTTTAAATACAAACAGATTAGTAATAAATGAAACACAAATAGATTAATTTGTGCTGGGATGCTCCTGGAAAAATGGAGAGATGGAAGTGCCTAGAAAGATGTAGGAAGTGTCCATGACTTTCTGTGTGAATGGGCGAAAGTCAGTAGCACTTCAGCAAGAAAATGTATTACTTTCCAGGAGAGTAGCTATTTGGAGCAATATTTTTTTCAAGAAATGTTGGAATCCAGGGCACAGGGAGTGTTTCCCTGCTTGTATCAGGGAGCCCTGACCCCCAGTCAGACACTGTTTTTAACCTTTGTCCCAGGGAAAAAATTGCTAAGGCTTGGATGAGTTGGAGAACACAGGTGTGAACTAGGTAAGTAGCAGTAGTAGTAGGAATCTATCACAGGGTGAAGAATTTAGGATTTTAGGATTTTGGTGTGAGAGTGAATGGGAGACAAAATGGAGGATTTAGGGTGTGGTTTCCTTTCCTTCTTGTTCCTTCTTCTTCTTCATTTTCTGTAGTATTGTTGGCACAAAGTCATTGGTTAGAGATGGTAGCAGCATAATTGTTACGTGTGTAGATTAGCAGAAGTTATTGGTAGTAAAGTAAAAACAAGATACGTGTTAAAAGGTAATTGGGTCAAATATCTTTAAAAGACCTTGGTTTTGGGTATCGAGGGTCCATTTTGCGCCTTGCTCCTGTGATGCTGAGTCTGGTGTGGACAGTATATCAACCTCAAGATAAGAAAAGAATAAACAATAACCTGAAGACCAAGAATCAGTGAGTCTCGCTCATTTTTCATCCCTGGCAAAGAACTCACGCAGGGAATCTCCTTCAAGGGCCCTGGAGGTAGGTTCCCAGCAGGTTGTGGGGGGAAACAACAGCCAAAAAAGCCTCTCACAAGAAAGAAGTCTAGGAGTTGTTCAACAGGGAGCAGGAGCTTCTACTGCCCAAAGAACTGGGAAGAGGCACAGAACAAAGGCAGAATATGAGGCATGAAACATGATGTGATGGAAGCCAACGGGACAAGAAAAAGAAATAGATCTTTGTTTTACTTGGAGGCTGAGGTGAAAATTTAAAGGTGATTTGTTATATGCTGATTGAACTCTATTTCTTTTTCCCTCATGCTCTTTGGGGTTTTTTTTTTTTCTTCAAGGAACTACATAGTTCAAAGCATTTTTAGGCAACATGCATTTATTTGGAAGAAATTTAAGGAGATGTGTTGGGGGATGGCAGAAGAGCAGAAAAAGAGACTAAGTAGAACTTTTCCTCCCCATACATAACTGGAAACATTCCAGTCACTGTCAAACCAGAAGCAGCCTTCATTCTTTTTTTGCAGTTACCACATGAAGAAAACAAGTTTGGTCAAAACTGTCTTTTGGACTCATCACTGGGACTTGTATTTGCAGTTGTACACACAGATTCTTAGATTGTCCCCTTGTACCTGAAAACATGCTTTCCTGCATGTGGCCTTTTCAATCTTCAAATGATATCCTGACCTGTGTCAGGAATAGTGTGGCCAGCAGGACCAGGGCAGTGATTCTCCCCCAGTACTCAACACTGGTGAGGCCACACCTTGAGTACTGTGTCCAGTTCTGGGCTCCTCATTCAGGAAGGACATTGAGGTGCTGGAGCACATCCAGAGAAAAGCAACTAAGCTTGTGAAGGGTCTGGAGCACAAGTCCTGTAAGGAGCAGTTGAGGGAGCTGGGGTTGTTTAGCTCAGAGAAGAGGAGGCTCAGGGGGGACTGGTCACTCTCTATAACTGCCTGAAAAGAGGGGATAGCTGGGGGGAGGGTTAGTCTCTTCTCCCAGACAACCAATGACAGGATGAGAGGACACAGTCTTAACCTGTGCACTGAGGTTTAATTTGGACATTAGGAAGAAGTTCCTCACAGGAAGCGTGATTAGCTATTGGAATGCACTGCCCAGGCAGGTAGTGGAATCCAGGAGGTGTTTAAGGAAAGACTGGATGTGGCACTCAGTGTCATGCCCTAATTGACATGGTGGTGTTTGGTTGTAGTTTGGACTCGATCTCAGAGGCCTTTTCCAACCTCATGGATTCAGTGATTTTGTGATAAAAGAGTTTCTTAAGGTCTTCTTGTCTGGAACAAAATTTAATAAATCCCTTAAGATGTGGAACCCCAGATCTGGAAAATGGGGTCATTTGTAATATCTTCAAACTTTTATCTGTGGCAATAAGGGACATTTCCCAGTAGGCACATTCTAAATCCTTAGGTAATGATGAGTAATTTACTGTTATACAAAATGTACTATTAAATTATCTGTGATGTGTCTTTTCTATCACTTTACTTTGGGTCTTAATGAAAATTGAACTTGGATTGCTGCCATCTGAATCTGGATCATTAATTCTGTTTGTGTGATGGTTTATGCTCCAGCTCAACTTTTTTTTTCTTATTTTTTAAAAATTTTTCTTTTTGTCTAGTGTTGTTTCTTCTAGCAGTAAAACATGGGTTTGGGTGGAGCTTGGCTTGTATTTGAACTCTGTCCCAAATCTGTATTACTGTTGCATATGAATGCTCTTCCATAGCTGCCCTAGCACAGCTGATGTCTTACTTTACTGTTTCTGACATATTCAAATATTATTTTTAGCATTTTTTGCTCTTTTTCTTCTTTCCTTAGCCTCACAAAGATAAGAAGAAACACCCAAACCTAACCAAAAACAAACTAAAAAAACCACCAAAAAATAAAAAGGAAAAAAAAAGAAAATAAACTGCAAGATAGTTATAATCGACTACAGGATGAATAACTTGATTGTTAAAAAGACTGCAAAAGAGAAATACCAAAACATCTTCTCGGATTTATCTGTGCAGACCACTAAAAAATACTGGGGTTAGGTTTAAAACAAAATTAAAATTGAAATACTTCGAGGCAAAGTAAACCCAGCTCTATAGTGCAGTGCCCTACATTTCCTTATACTCAAAAAAGTTTTAGAATCTTGTATAATGATACAGATGTTAAGACGAATAGAGAGAATATTTATTACAAAATACAAACATAATTTAATAGTAACATGAATTTGGCCGAGCTCCATCCCCTGGGGCATCCCGGGGCTGTCCCTGCTGGGGGAGCGCAGGGCTGGGTTGTGTTCTCCGGCCTCTCCCGCAGCCCCTCAGCTCTGGCTGCGCTCACTCTTTGCCAGATGCACCCATGGACCGGACACGAGAGCAGGACCCCGCCCGTGGCCGCTTCCACAGAACACTGAAGGTACCTGCAGCCATGCCCACCTGGGCTGGGCCTGCTGCCACTGCTCAGCCCAGCACCGTGCTTGGAGAACTCCACGGAACACGCCTCTCTTCCCTGTCCCTTGTTCTCCTGCAGATGTTCCGGAAGTTTGTGCCCTTTCGACGTAGAAAGACCAGGACCACAGCAACTGAGGGCACAGCCGAGCCTGACTGCAAAACTGTCACTTCTGTGGGAGGAGGAGAGGAAACAAAGTCAGTCACCACCAAGAAGGGAACATCTAGAAGAAAAACCAGATGTAGCTCCAGGTGCTCCTGCCAACCTGTAGGAAGGAGCACAGCCCCCAATACACATGGGCTTTGGCTGCCCTCTGGCACAGAAGCCCCCTGAGGGCACAGGTCTCTGGAGCAGGAGACGGGCACCAGCACTGCCAGGGCTTGGTCGGGTGGCAGGTCTGCTTTGGCGGGGACTCTGCCACACCTGCTGATGTCAGTGCTCCCCGGGCCCCACGGGTCAGAGCAGCATTTGTGCCCTGGCCCACATGGTCCTTGCCTCTGTCACACCCGCAGGTTTAGGATGGCAACCACCTGGGAACGTGTCCCGAGGAGGTCATGCCAGCTTCTGTGGAAGGCCCCGTGCCCTTCCCGCCACGGCTGCTTGGGCAGCCCTGGGGGCTCCTTCTGCTGCCCTGAGCCTGCAGGGCAGGGCAGTGTTTGCTGATGGTTTGAGCCGTTCCTAAAGATCGTGTTGGGTTGTCTTAGACACTCAGGGTCAGGGATTCCTTCTAAGCTGGGACACTTTGGATGGGGTGGGGGTGGCCCCAGGGCAGATGGCAGTGTGTGCAAGGGCCCTTTGTGACACGGTGCAGCACGGTCACCATGGGATGGAAGGGGACCGGGTACCAAAGGACCCTTTGTGACGTGTGGTGACATAGGTGTGCTGGTGGTGATGTGACCACGCCACAGTGCTCGGTGCACGCGACGGGACAGGACGTGCCAGAGTGGTGCTGTGAGGAGCCCCCGCACAGCCAACTCGTTTGTGTCTGACCCGGAGCCTTTCCGAGGCGCTATTCCTGCAGCTGGCCTTNCCATCCCATCCCATCCCATCCATCATCAACATGCCCACGAACAGGATGGAAGAGGAGCCGAGGCTGCCCCCCGGAGCAACAGCNCCAGACTGCGGGACTTGGTGACTCAGCTTTCCTGAGGCATCTCCTATCCCTGTGGCCTGTGCCCTCCAGGCCAGACCGTGGGATTAGGTGACCTGAATCATTTACGAGGAGTCTCCTGTCATTGTGGCAGGAGCCCTCAAGACCAGAGTGCAGGACTTGCTGTCCTGCAGCCTTCCTGAGGCTTGTCTGTCGCAGGTGCCTTCAAGGCACAACTGCACAACTTGTTGCCTCAGAGCTTTCCGGAGGGCACCAGAAGGTGCCCTCGAAGACGGACTCTGGCATGGCGGGCAGATTTCTCAGTCTGTTCAAAGTGCTCAGGGGGAAAAAAAAGAAAGACCCTGCAGCTGCCCCAGCACAACACCCTGAAGAGCTGGAGCAGTTGCAGCCACTGCAAGACANTCCAGGCAGAGCCTGATGTCAGCCCAGGTTTGACTGAGTGCTCAGAAGACTCTGACACCTCAGTGACTGATAACTGGGCAAAGGCTGTTCTCATGGCAGTGACTGAGGACATGGCCTTTACAAACACCAACAGCGGAGAGACTCAGGGCATCACAAATACTGATGCCATGCCTACTCCCACTGTTATTCATGCTCCCACTTTGGATTCTTCCAAGGAAAGTGCTGGTTCTCCTCAGCAGCAGGTAAGAAGCCTGGGGCCAGGGCTGGAGGCCTCCCAAGATCGTGTGCCCCCTCAAGTCACGGCCGCTGGGCCCCCTCAGTCTTTGAGGCCAGCAGAGTGTGGTGGGAAGGGAGACACGTTTTGGGGGAAGCTGGGGCAGTTGCTCCCTTGGACAGTGCTCCAAGTCTTCCCCATGCCTCCTCCAGGTGCCAGCCATGGTGAAGAACATTCATCAGAGACTGGCGTCGCATGCCACTGTGGATGCCGGGCTGCGCGCTAACATTCTGAGTCTGGCTGAAGAACACCCTGCTACGTGGTGCTGACCCTCCTGCGCTGTGCCCCAGTGTGTGACAGGTACAGGGCCTACCTGCCTTGAGAGCTCAGGGCTCACCAGCCTTTAGGGCCCATCGCACTGCACAGCCTGTCCAATGGGGTCTGCCAGACAGGTGGAGAGGTTCAGGACCCTTGGGCCCCTCTGTTTCCCCAGCTTGCTGCCATGCTCCCTCCCTGCCCCTCGGGGCACTGGGGCTCTGTCACCTGGGCCTCTGCAGTGGCACAGGGCATTGTACTGTGACTGAGACACCCCTGACACAGAGCTCTGCTCCCACAGAGCTGCTGCAATGATGTGGAGAGTTATAGGCTCATCAGGACTGACAGTGGAGAAGGTGCTGCCCACACTGCTCTGTGTGATGGAGGATTGGCCTCTGCACAGAATGTTCACCTCCGATGGGGACAACAAGGACGTTTTTGCCCTGGCGGTGAGTTTCTGGAACTGGCCTTTGCTTGCCCCCAGGGCTGCTTCTCCAGCAGCTCTCCATCCTCTCCCTGCCTGAGGTGCTGGGCTGAAACCTGAGCTACGGGTAGGCTCTAGGGGCACCAGGCCCGCTGCTTCCCCTGTGTCTCCCCTCAGGCCCTGCCACATAGGTATCTTAGCACTGAGCTCTGTCTTGGGCTGCTTCTTTTGCAGGCAACTCTGGCGCTCTGGGTGATTCTCCAGATGCCTGAGTGCCATGGGGCGATGCACCTTTATTCAGCCCGCCTGTTTGTGGCTCTGCTCTTCCATGTTGTCATCACCACACAACACATGCCAGAGGAAGTTGGTGACTTCTGGAGAGCATGCCAGGAGGAACACCGCCTTCCCAGCAACCCCAACAGGTCCCAGTCCTCCTGTCCTTCCCAAGCTGTTATGGCCAGCACCAGCACTCCCAGTGTGACGTGGGCTTTGCTCTGCACACAGGTTTGCAGTGCAGGTCATGAAGGCTCTGTTCTGCCAACTGTGGTGTGACAAAGAGCTGATTGCTATGGAGAGCAAGCATGCCTGGGACACGCTGCTCTGTGCTGACACCCAGCACTATGCCGTGGGTCTGCTAGCCAGGTGAGACCCCCATCTCTCTCGCATTTGTGCCCTGTGCCCGGGGTGCCTCACACTGTCCATGTGGTCATGGGCCAGAGGGCCTCGTCACAAAGGGACAGCCCAGCAGACTGGAAAAGGCTGGGACAGGAGGATGCCTAGAAGGGGCCGCCTCCCAAAGCATCCACATCCCCTCCAGGGATGTTGGGGAAAGACCGGACCTCCGTGAGTCAGTCCTGGGAGAGGTTTGCCCCTCTCACTTCAGGGTCTTGGTGCCTTTTTCCCCCTGACAGGGAGATGCGCCGTGACTTGACCCACATTTGTTCCCACATCGCATTCTACCTACTCCAGCTACTAAGCAGGGAGGAGCCAGGCTGGGATCTGCCCTTCCTGGCATTCCTTGTGGAGGTGAGCCTGATGGCCAGCACTGTCTCGCTGAGCTGCCTCCCACTTCTCTGCCCTCTCGTAGCTGCAGCAGCCTGGGACGGTGCCCTCGCCCTGTGCTGCTGCCTGTACCCAGCCCTGTGTGGTTCTGGCCTCCTGCCAGCCGGCTCCTCTGTCACTGCCCCATACCTTTCAGGTCTTCGAGTGCCTGGACTTGAGTGAATGCGCAGACAGTGTCCTGGAGGTCATGTCAAGGCACCTGCAGGGCAAGTGCAGGCAGAGGCGTCGCCTGGCACTCAAAGGCCTTGTGGTGCTCAGCAAGGATCACTTGATGGTGAGAAGGAGGCAGCGAGTGAAGCTGTGCTGGGGAAAGCAGCTCCTTGGG